>OY821519.1:128463111-128680611 GCA_963682025.1 Cordilura impudica
GACACAATTTTAGAAGGTTTCTGAATATTTGGCTTTAAAGTTTAAACACTTCAATTGGGGTCCATTTTAAACATAAATGAAAGTAGCAGAAGAAATTTCTATTAAATATTTATTTATTTTAGTGCACAAAACCAGACAATATTTAGAAAACAAATAAGTAATTTCATATGGTTTGATTTGAATTTCTTTTTTCCATAATTCTCTTTTATTACAAAAAATTAGCTTTTTTATTATTAGAAAATATATACATAACCTCGAACTGAACAAAAAAAAAAGTCTAATTATTTGTAAAGCAAAAGTTCAATAATAACTTTTTTCGGAAATTCAGCCATAGACCTTTGAATTCCCCGTGTATGAATGGTATTGAACTCTTTTTTTTATTGTTTCTATTAAGAAATCAAGAGTTTTGGTACGGTAACAGTTTCCGTACACCTTTCTCTTGAAATTTGCCCAAAAAGTTTCAAGTGGTCTTATTTGGGGATTGCTTTCTTTCGGCACATATTCGAATTTTTGTATTATTAAGATTTCAATTGTAGCCAGCGTAAATATTATAATTCGATCCAAACTATAATTTAATCACTTCAATTGTATTTTTCTATAAATTTCTGAAGAGCTGGAATATATATTTCATTATAAATTTACGCACTGAAAAATACTGGTTCACTGACATCACTTTTGTTTGTGATCAAACACAACTGGTAACTTAGTCTTATAAAAATATTTGTTTTTCGGATCTTTCCTGACTGTAAAAGCTGCCATTCGTTGCCTTCGACGCACAATGGCTGAAAATCGTTTTTTATTGGCCAAAATTCTGTAACTTTTGAACCGATCAAAATATTTAAGTAATTTTTTTTAATGGATAGATAGTTAGTTCAGCTTGGCTCAGTTTTAATTACATTAAAATTGATTGAGGACTTTTTAAGGAATTCTAGGTCAAAGTTGAACTTTTGATTTTTTTAACTTTTAGAGTGAAATATGTGTTTATTTTTTTATTTATTAAAAAATTTAACATTTGGATTTTAATAATATTTATAAACATTTTTTGTAATCATGGGATTTTTTTAATGTTACATTAAAAAAAAATTTTACACTCAAAAAAAAAAAATAGTAAAATCAACTGGAGATTTTGCTATTATTACTGAAAAATTAAAAATTTTTTGTTGTCAAATTTGTTTACACTCAAAGAATATTTACACTTAAAAAAAAAAGTTAATAATATTATCGAAAAATCTTGCTATTACTACAGAAAAATTTATTATTTTTTGCTGTCAAATTTGTTAATTTTAAAAAACATTTTAAAAATAAAAACTGCGACGGTCAACGGTACAGTAAGACTCATCATCAATCACACATTTCAACAGAAAGGAAGCGAAGATGTTATTTGGAAAGAAGACGCAACCTGCATGTGATCCATTTTGTCTATCTCTCAGTAGTAGCAACTGCAGTTTTTTTTTGTTTTGCATTGCCTATCGATTGGAGATATTTGAAGCTAGTGCAGTTGTGCTATTGGATCCATTTTAATTTATTCCGAACATTAGAATCTTGCAACCGATATTTTGTTCCCAAACCTGATTATTTTAAACTTTTATATAATTCTCCAACAATTTAATTGTCTTATAAAAAAAAATGTCACTGCTTAAAATGGCGAACAGTTTCATTATTGGTTTTGGATGGATTTTCTTCAAAAAATGTTCGAATTATTTTACAAGCTCCAATTGTTTGATTGCAATCTCGAATACTAATTGATCAGAAAAACAATTTAGATTTATCTTGGAATTGATAACTACAGACCACAGTTATTCAAAACCCATTTTTCTTCTATGCTGGTTTAAATTTTTTTGCCTATACCAAACTATTTTATAGCAAGCTTTTTATACCCTATACCACTATGTGGTTTGTTATACCCTATACCACTATGTGGCTTGGGTATAATGACTTTGTGCTGCTGTTTGTAACAACCAAAAATATTTGACCTACACCCATCTTTAATTATACCGATGAAATCGGAATCACTATCTGATTCGATTTAACGATGTCCGTCCGTCCGTCCGTCTGTGTGTCCATGTAAAGCTTGCAAATATGAATATATTTTGATGAAATTTGGTATTTAATCTTTTACCGGCCATGGGATGAACGCTATTGAAATTGGTGAGAATCGGTCCATGTTCAGACCTAGCCCCCATACAAATGACCCCTATGAAATCAACATATATTGCCATAAGATCCAAATTATCATACAAATCTTAGTCAAATTGGGTTTGTATGTATATATTACATCCATTAATCAGTAGTCCAAAAATGATCCCTTTTGGACAATTTTTAGTCATAGGCCCCATATAGAGCTGCTTCCCGATCTTCACTTAAATCTATCAAAAAAGAAAACTATTGCACTGATTCTTCTCAAATTTTGTTTGTATATATTTTTGCAAAATACAAGAGACTTTACCAAATATGGTCAGGATCGGTATATTTGTGGGCCTAGTCCCCATATAGATATAGCATCCGATATGAACTTTTTCATATCTGCAGCCGAAAAAATTAATAAAAATCCCACTCAAATTTGGTTTATGCTAATTTTCTATATCCAGTTAGTTGGGCCTGAGAGATAGGGTCTCTAAACGCATGGTATAGGTTATGGTATAGTCGGTCTAGACCGACTATAATTTTCTTACTTGTTTATGTGTATTTTTTTTGTTAGAATTTCTTGACTATTTGGCAGCAGGAACTATTTAGATAAAAAAAATTAAAATTTGGCACTCAGAATTCGTCCTCGAATTGTTTATAAAGTCATTTTCGGGGTGCAAAATTTCAAGTCAGGGTGAAATTACTTGGCCAGTAAAGTAATACCTCTAAAGGGTTTGGCGTTTTCAGGCCAAACTTTTTTAATATGACCTTTTATATTTTTTCCATATCTTGCTGAGTTTTTCAGCTACACTATACCACAAAACTCTACAAACGATCACAAATTTTCGTATAACTTTAACAATTTTGGTAAAATTTCATTAAAAATTGACATTAATGTTTACAATTTTATTAGAAAATATAAAACCGTTTAAAATAATTAAATTGCCTATCTATTGGGCAAGTTTTTTGTAAGCAACTAAACTTGTTTACTTTTAAATTCCACAAAAGTCTACAGAAGAATTGTTTGTTATCGTTTTACCGTTATAACGGGATAAAATATTAATTATTGCTTACATTTGTCATTAAATAGTGAACTCTTATAACGATTGGGTGCAATTTAAATAAAGAATGTTGTTTGGAAATTATTTAAAATGTGTGAAATAAGTGAAGACTTAAGAAAAGTTGTTATTAAATTAAAAAGTGAGGGTAAATGCTTGTCTAAAGTCGGAGAAATATTAAATTTGGATAAATCCACAGTGCATACTATCATGGTTCACATGCAAGTGCTCCCAGTTCTGGACGCCAAAGAAAGATTGACGAGCGAACTGAAAGGCTTATAGTAAGAAGAATTATCGAAAATCCGAAGTTAAGCGCGGTAAAACTTTCCAGAGAAGTGCTAAAATATGATGCGATCAATGTTCATCCAGAAACCATTCGTCGTTGTTTGAAAAAAATGATATCCACTCTCACGTTGCCAGAAAGAAGCCATTTGTTAGCCAGGTTAATGTGAAGAAAAGACTGGATTATGCACTTAAATACAAGGATATACATACGACCGATCCAAACTTTTGGGATGAGTGCAAATTTAACGTGACCGGAAGTGATGGCATATGCAAGGTATGGAGATACAAAATTCTTCTCTAGCTCCTAAAAACCTAAGACCTACGGTCAACTATGGAGGCGGGTCAGTCATGGTGTGGGGGTGTATGTCGGCATATGGTGTTGGAAAATTAAAGTTCATAGATGGAATAATGAATGCGCGCATGTATTTGGACATTTTAAAGGAGGACTTTCTGCCAAGTTTCGAAGAACTGCCCCTAGATGGCAGCTACACGTTTATGCATGACAATGACCCCAATCACTCTGCGTTGTTGGTAAGATAATGGTTATTATATAACGTTAATACAGTCCAGCTCTTAACGTTATTGAACATCTATGGGCATATTTGAGGCAACAGATACAAAAACAAAATACGTCGTCTCTCCCACAGCTGAAGACGGTTTTAATGGCTGAATGGGGTAAGGTTTCTTCAGAATTTACTAAGCGACTGGCATACTCAATGCCAAAAAGACTTAGGGAGTGATTAAGATGAAGGGCGGACCAACCAGTAACTGAGCTATTAATAAAACTTATTTTTCTTCAAATGTCCGTAGGCTTTTGTTGTAGTTAAGATATTATGAATTTTGATTTTAATTTTTAAAAATTTGGTTTTTAGTATTTTAGTTAAATTTGAATTATGTTTAAGTTATTTATTGTACATTCTAATAAAAAAAAAATAAAAATGAATTATTTAAATTCTTTTGTTTATGAAAACAATTAAGAAAATTATAGTCGGTCTAGACCGTTTATATTTGCGACCTACAGTTTGATTACAAGCTTTACATTGACACACAGATGGACGGACGGACGGACGGACATCGTTAAATCGAATCAGATAGTGATTCTGATGAGATCGGTACAATAACAGATGGGTCTAGGTCAAATATTTTTTGTAGTTACAAACTGCAGCACAAAGTCATTATACCCAAACCACATAGTGGTATAGGGTATAAAAATTAGACTTTTGTGGTATAGTGTATAAGACAAGAACCACTGACGATTTCTTATTTTAGTGTTCCGCAAATAGCTTCAGCAATTACGTATGAGTGATATTTTTAATATTAAACCAAACATGCATTAGCACTAAATATTCTATTTTTAGATGGATGTAACATTAAAAAGAAATTCTTTTTTAATATGACCTTATATATTTTTTCTATAGCTTGAAGTTTGGTTAGTTAGTTTATCAGCTATAACACAAGAACCACTGATGATTTCTTATTTCATTCTTCAGCAAGTAGCTTGAACAATTTAAGCTGAACTAATTTTATCGGGTGAAATCTTAATAACATAATATATTCAGGGCGTATGATTATTACTTTTTATTAGACTATAAGAGATGTATACGTATTAGTGATATTGAAGTGTAAACATCTATAGGCGCAGGGGGTAAATTTCTATTTCACAATCCAATCGCAAAAACAGCGTACATGTGAGAGTCACATCTTACGCGTAAGATGTGACCATTAAGACAAATCGGTATGACTTATGATTGTTTGGTGAAAAAATTATTATATGAAATAACCTTTTTGTCGCTGTTTTCTGCATTTTATTTATTACCAGACGTTTACACATCTCCCCTGTGATCGGATATTAAATTTTTGATATTAAATCTATATATATAAAATTCATTTTCTGTTTGTTTGTTTGTTTGACCGCTATACAAATTTTTATTTTTCAACGGATTTCTCTGAAATTTGGCACACTCGATCTCTGCACTCCAGGCAAGGTCACCATATGATTCAGTCGGCCACGCCTACTTTTACGCCCACTTTTTATACAAAGTTCATTATCTGTTTTTTGGTATATTTGTTTGCTATAAAAATTTTTATTTTTCAACGGATTTCTCTGATATTTGGTACACTCGATCTCTGTACTCCAGGCAAGGTCACCATATTTTCTGTTTTTTGGTATATTTGTTTGATATAAAAAATTTTATTTTTCAACGGATTTCTCTAAGATTTGGTACGCACGATCTCTGTACTCCGGGAAAGGTCTCCATATGATTCTTACCGGTCACGCCTCCTTTTAAGCCCACTTTTCATACAAAATTCATTTCCTGTTTTTTAGTAAATTTGTTTGCTATAAATATATTTATTTTTCAACGGATTTCTCTGAAATTTGGTACGCATAATCTCCGTATTCGAGGCAAGGAGGCATTTTGCGCCTACTTCTATGTATATAAAATTTATTTTTTTTCCTTTTATTTGTTTCTTTGTTCGACTGCTATGCAAACTTTTATTCTTCAACGCCTTTTCTGAAATTTGGTACACGTGATATCTGTACTCCAGTGAAGGGCGGCTTATATTATCTTTCTGGCCACGTCTACCTTCACGCCCACTTTTTTATTAAACTAATTTTCTGTTTTTTTTTGTACATTTGTTCGGTATATAAATTTATATCTTTTAACGGATTACTCTGAAATTTGGTATACACGGGAAAAACTTTACGATGGACAAATTCCCCAAATTTAAAAAAAAGGTCCCCAAAAGAAATGAACATATTACCATTTTTTTTTAAAAACGGAATAAAAAAATGAACTTACTACCCAAATTCGTTCTTAAATTTTTTACATATTTTTATACCCTATACCACTATATGGTTTGGGTATAATGACTTTGTGCTGCTGTTTGTAACTACCAAAAATATTTGACCTAGACCCATCTTTTATTATACCGATCGAATCAGAATCGCTAACTGATTCGATTTAACGATGTCCGTCCGTCCGTCCGTCCGTCTGTGTGTCCATGTAAACCTTGTAATCTAACTTCAAGTCTGAAATATGAAAATATTTTGTTGAAATTTGGCACATAAGCTTCTATCAGCCATGGGATGAATGCAATTGTAATTGGTGAAAATCGGTCTATGTCCAGACCTAGTCCCCATACAAATGACACCTATGAAATCGACATAAATTGCCATAAGATCCAAATTGTCATATAGATCTTACTCAAATTGGGTTTGTATGCGTTTATTACATCCATTAATAAGTAGTCCAAAAATGATCTCTATGGGACAGTTCTTAGTCATAGGCCCCATATAGAGCTGCTTCCCGATCTTCACTTAAATCTATCAAAAAACAAAAATATTGCACTGATTCTTCTCGAATTTTGTTTGTATATATTTTTGCAAAATACAAGAGACTTTACCAAACATATTCAGGATCGGTCCATTTTTGGGCCTAGTCCCCATATAGATATAGCATCCGATATGAACTTTTTCATATCTGCAGCAAAAATAAATTAATAAAAATACCACTCAAATTTGGTTTATGCTTATTTTCTATGTCCAGTTAGTTGGGCCTAAGAGATAGGGTTTCTAAACGCATGGTATAGGGTATCGTATAGTCGGTCTAGACCGACTATAATTTCCTTACTTGTTTTTTTTTTGATATTAAATCTATATATATAAAATTCATTTTCTGTTTGTTTGTTTGTTTGCCCGCTATACAATTTTTTTTTTCAACGGATTTCTCTGAAATTTGGATCACTCGATCTCTGTACTCCAGGCAAGGTCACCATATGATTCATACGGCCACGCCTACTTTTACGCCCACTTTTTATACAAAGTTTATTATCTGTTTTTTGGTATATTTGTTTGCTATAAAAATTTTTATTTTTCAACGGATTTCTCTGATATTTGGTACACTCGATCTCTGTACTCCAGGCAAGGTCACCATATTTTCTGTTTTTTGGTATATTTGTTTGATATAAAAAATTTTATTTTTCAACGGATTTCTCTAAGATTTGGTACGCACGATCTCTGTACTCCGGGAAAGGTCTCCATATGATTCTTACCGGTCACGCCTCCTTTTAAGCCCACTTTTCATACAAAATTCATTTCCTGTTTTTTAGTAAATTTGTTTGCTATAAATATATTTATTTTTCAACGGATTTCTCTGAAATTTGGTACGCATAATCTCCGTATTCGAGGCAAGGAGGCATTTTGCGCCTACTTCTATGTATATAAAATTTATTTTTTTTCCTTTTATTTGTTTCTTTGTTCGACTGCTATGCAAACTTTTATTCTTCAACGCCTTTTCTGAAATTTGGTACACGTGATATCTGTACTCCAGTGAAGGGCGGCTTATATTATCTTTCTGGCCACGTCTACCTTCACGCCCACTTTTTTATTAAACTAATTTTCTGTTTTTTTTTGTACATTTGTTCGGTATATAAATTTATATCTTTTAACGGATTACTCTGAAATTTGGTATACACGGGAAAAACTTTACGATGGACAAATTCGCCAAATTTAAAAAAAAGGTCCCCAAAAGAAATGAACATATTACCATTTTTTTTTAAAAACGGAATAAAAAAATGAACTTACTACCCAAATTCGTTCTTAAATTTTTTACATATTTTTATACCCTATACCACTATATGGTTTGGGTATAATGACTTTGTGCTGCTGTTTGTAACTACCAAAAATATTTGACCTAGACCCATCTTTTATTATACCGATCGAATCAGAATCGCTAACTGATTCGATTTAACGATGTCCGTCCGTCCGTCCGTCCGTCTGTGTGTCCATGTAAACCTTGTAATCTAACTTCAAGTCTGAAATATGAAAATATTTTGTTGAAATTTGGCACATAAGCTTCTATCAGCCATGGGATGAATGCAATTGTAATTGGTGAAAATCGGTCTATGTCCAGACCTAGTCCCCATACAAATGACACCTATGAAATCGACATAAATTGCCATAAGATCCAAATTGTCATATAGATCTTACTCAAATTGGGTTTGTATGCGTTTATTACATCCATTAATAAGTAGTCCAAAAATGATCTCTATGGGACAGTTCTTAGTCATAGGCCCCATATAGAGCTGCTTCCCGATCTTCACTTAAATCTATCAAAAAACAAAAATATTGCACTGATTCTTCTCGAATTTTGTTTGTATATATTTTTGCAAAATACAAGAGACTTTACCAAACATATTCAGGATCGGTCCATTTTTGGGCCTAGTCCCCATATAGATATAGCATCCGATATGAACTTTTTCATATCTGCAGCAAAAATAAATTAATAAAAATACCACTCAAATTTGGTTTATGCTTATTTTCTATGTCCAGTTAGTTGGGCCTAAGAGATAGGGTTTCTAAACGCATGGTATAGGGTATCGTATAGTCGGTCTAGACCGACTATAATTTCCTTACTTGTTTTTTTTTTGATATTAAATCTATATATATAAAATTCATTTTCTGTTTGTTTGTTTGTTTGCCCGCTATACAATTTTTTTTTTCAACGGATTTCTCTGAAATTTGGATCACTCGATCTCTGTACTCCAGGCAAGGTCACCATATGATTCATACGGCCACGCCTACTTTTACGCCCACTTTTTATACAAAGTTTATTATCTGTTTTTTGGTATATTTGTTTGCTATAAAAATTTTTATTTTTCAACGGATTTCTCTGAAATTTGGTACACTCGATCTCTGTACTCCAGGCAAGGTCACCACATTTTCTGTTTTTTGGTATATTTGTTTGATATAAAAAATTTTATTTTTCAACGGATTTCTCTAAGATTTGGTACGCACGATCTCTGTACTCCGGAAACGGTCTCCATATGATTCTTGCCAGTCACGCCTCCTTTTACGCCCACTTTTTATACAAAATTAATTTTCTGTTTTTTGGAAAATTTGTTTGCTATAAATATATTTATTTTTCAACGGATTTCTCTGAAATTTGGTACGCATAATCTCCGTATTCGAAGCAAGGTCACCATATGCTTCTTACCGGCCACGCCTGATTTTGCGCCTACTTCTATGTATATAAAATTTATTTTTTTCCTTTTATTTGTTTCTTTGTTCGACTGCTATGCAAACTTTTATTCTTCTGTACTCCAGCGAAGGGCGGCTTATATATCTTTCTGGCCACGTCTACCTTCACGCCCACTTTTTTATTAAACTAATTTTCTGTTTTTTTTGTACATTTGTTCGGTATATAAATTTGTATTTTTTAACGGAATACTCGTAAATTTGGTATACACGGGAAAAACTTTACGATGGACAAATTCCCCAAATTTAAAAAAAGGTCCCCAGAAGAAATGAACAAAATACCAATTTTTTTTTAAAACAAAATAAAAAAAATGAACTTACTCCCCAAATTCGTTCTTAAATTTTTTTTTTACATATTTTTATACCCTATACCACTATGTGGTTTGGGTATAATGACTTTGTGCTGCTGTTTGTAACTACCAAAAATATTTGACCTAGACAAATCTTTTATTATACCGATCGAATCAGAATCGCTAACTGATTCGATTTAAAGATGTCCGTCCGTCCGTCCGTCCGTCTGTGTGTCCATGTAAACCTTGTAATCAAACTTCAAGTCTAAAATATGAATATATTTTGTTGAAATTTGGCACATAAGCTTCTATCAGTCATGGGATGAATGCAATTGTAATTGGTGAAAATCGGTGCATGTCCAGACCTAGTCCCCATACAAATGAACCCCATGAAATCGGCATAAATTGCCATAAGATCCAAATTGTCATATAGATCTTACTCAAATTGGGTTTGTATGCGTTTATTACATCCATTAATAAGTAGTCCAAAAATGATCTCTATGGGACAGTTCTTAGTCATAGGCCCCATATAGAGCTGCTTCCCGATCTTCACTTAAATCTATCAAAAAACAAAAATATTGCACTGATTCTTCTCGAATTTTGTTTGTATATATTTTTGCAAAATACAAGAGACTTTACCAAACATGGTCAGGATCGGTCCATTTTTGGGCCTAGTCCCCATATAGATATAGCATCCGATATGAACTTTTTCATATCTGCAGCAAAAAAAAATTAATAAAAACACCACTCAAATTTGGTTTATGCTTATTTTCTATGTCCAGTTAGTTGGGCCTATGAGATAGGGTCTCTAGACACATGGTATAGGGTATCATATAGTCGGTCTAGACCGACTATAATTTTCTTACTTGTTATTTAATGAAATTTGTTAAATACATATTTATTTATTTATATTAATTACAAAGCAAAGTAAATTTGTATTCTGACCATTAGGCTGGTTTTTGCAGGGACAGACCAAAGCCTCTGGTGGGAATCGAACCCACGACCCCCCGCATGAAAGGCGAGCATGCTACTTACTCACCTACCGGGGCGCTTAACAATTTAATATTTATTTAAGTGAAAATTTGCATACTGATCTCAATATCTGTCCTGCAATATACACATTTAAAATCTGTATTCTTTTCAATAGCATCATTTCGATGCTCTCGCGGAACGCAGCTCAGCAAGCTTTATTAAGAGAAGCGGAAATGCTTGAATCTAATCAAGTGCCTCTAGAAATCCGGCGGCTAAGACAAGCTGAATCCAGGGAATCTGAAACTCCTTAAACGACTGTTTTTTTCAAAGACAATTTTATGTCGCCTGGTTCAGAGTATGATATTTTCGTATATGCACCAGAAGGAAAAACGAGAAATGTTGTATATCACAAAGCTCTAGAATAACTAAAATTCGTAACTTTTAGACATCATACACTCAAAATACTCCATGCATAAACATCGCTAGTTGTAATGGTAAGCAGGCGCCGAGTACTTAGTCGCCAATGAATAAATTCCCAAAAAAATGAATTTATTCCCCAAAAAAAATTGGGAATAGCTTCACGACGAACAAATTCCCCAAATTTAAAAAAATTGTCCCTGAAAGAAATGAACAAATTCCCCATACTGCTCTCAATATCTGTCCTACAACAAATTTATTTAATATCTGTATTATTTTCAATAGCATCATTTCGGTGCGCGGAATCGCAGCGTGGACGTGGACGCGACGCGACGCGCTCGCGGAACACAGCTTAGCTAAAATATCGAAATGATCTGAAAAAAAAAATTTTTGGCTGCCAGGCAGCATTGGTGTGGCTGCCAACCGTGCGGAAGCGGCTCGCGGACGTGACGCGACGCGCTCGCAGAGCAAAGTTCAGTGAAAAGTCTTACGATGAATTTTATCTACGTATGTGCAATAATTTCCTGTTGATCAAAATAGACCAAACATATACTATAAGCAGTTGCTTAAAACTTTGCGGCACAATTTTAAACGTCTCATTCATTTTCCGTTTTTGAAACTTCTATAAATTTGACGTCTCTGTTCAATGGTGATCATTTATTGAATGAATTAATTAAATTTTTAAAACTTCTGATTCCTTTAATTTACAAACGATTCCGTTATATTTGATGTGTGCAAAGTAAATAAACTTCAAGCGGTTTCGCACTTATTTTTGAAGTATTTTTGCTGTAGAGTGTTTTAAAAAAACTTCTAAATTAAAAAATCAAAAAATTTTATATTTAAATAAAAAATGAATTTACTCCCCAAAAAACGTAAACATTGGAGAATTTTTTTCATCATGAACAAATTCCCCAATCCCATACAAATTTTTGGGGAAAAAGTTAATTTTTTTTGAGGAATTTGTTCATTGGGCACTAAGTAAGTATAGTGAACCATTTTTCAAGTCAAAGGCCTTTGGATCCCGGGCAAGACCGGGTAAAAACAGCTAGTATATTATATTTTTTTCCATTAATAAAAAGTTTTTATTTAAGCCTTAGCTACAAGTTTGCTGAAAAATGAAATGAGAAGTAATCAATGGATCTTGAGCTATAACTGGAAAACTTAGAAAACAAACATAAGTATATGAAAGAAACAACTAAGAAAACTATAGTCGGTCTAAACTATACATATATATGTGCCATATTGTTAATCTCGATCTTATGGCAATTTAAGTCGACCTCATAGGGATCTTTTGTCTGAACATGCACCGATTTTCATCAATTACAATTGCGTTCGTCTTATAGCCATTACCAAATTTCATCAAAATATATTCATATTTGCAACCTGTAGTTGGATTACAAGGTTTACAGGGACACACAGACGGACAGACGGATAGGCGGAAAGACGAACGAACATTGCTAAATCGGTAAAATAAAAGGTGAGCCTAGCTTAATATTTTTTTTGGTGGTTACAAATACCAGCATTAACTCATTATACCCTGACCCTATAAGAGGCCAAAAGAAAAGTTTGGCCTGAGAATGCCAAACGTTTTGTAGGTTTTACTAAACTGGCTTAGTACTTTAATCCAAAATTGGAATTTCTCACCCCCCAGACAATGACCCCGAAAACGATTCACAATGTTATTTGATTCTATATATTTTTTGTGGTATAAATAAAAGACTTAAGCAATAAACATGTTGCTGGTATTACTGAACCGGTTGTAATGAAACTAATTGTAGTTTAATTATTGCAGAATTTCAAATTTCTTAGAAAAACCTAACGACTCTTAGGCATTAATGTATTTTTGTATGAAAAAGTTAATGTACAGCGTAAATTGATATGCTTATGTTAACCGAATTTAGTAATAATGGAATGGTTTGATTACAACTACTGAAATACTCTATTACCTAAGTTAACCTAATATTTAAGGCTAAACCATATTGTTAAAAACAATTTCAGCATCAGTTCTCTCTTTACAAAACTTATCTGCGGAAAACTGTTCCAACCATATTTTACTCTCATACTAAAGCTCTGCAACTAAAATGATAATTTAAATTTCACTTTTTCTGAAAATAAATTGCCAAAAAAAAAACTATTCAATTTCATGTTAAATTAATTAAAATCGAAAATTCAACGAAAGAAAGTATATTTGTTAGGATTTTAACCAAAAAAAAAAAAAATATTTAATTAAAATTTGCAAACAAATAATACTGATAAAATTTTTATGCATACTTATGTAAATATTTATTTGTACTTGATTTAAAAATGTCTGTAAGTAAAATATTTTTTATTAAAACTCAACAAACTAAGTAAAACAACATACATGTATGAAATACTTCACACAGCAATAAAGTTAACAACTAAAAATCCCTTATTATATTTCCCATTCCGAAAAAAAACTTTCACTTAAGTTTAACAGAAAAAAAATACTTTTTAAACAATAAACAAACAAAACTGCTCGACTACTTACTAACATCATCTCTAAAAAAAACAGAGTTTGTTTGAAAGCTTGTATTAAACAATAGAAAAAATATGCTTGTGTGTCTCAATTGGCTTCTCAACTAAATATTTTCGAAAGACAAACTCTAAAATATTACAAGTATGTGTGTATGTATATACTTCCAAGGCATTAGCTTTATAGATACCTGGTGGTAAGAGTGTCTTTAAAATTAAGAAAAAAATGTTTTAATATATTTTAAGTAGACAATTCTTTGAATGAAGTTTATTACGTAAAGGTCGATTGAGTAAAATGACTTTGCAAATGAAAAAAAGCTTGAAATATTTGCTAAAAAAATAAAAGTCATTGTAAAGTGAAAAGGTTTTGATTTTAGTGACTACATTATTGAAAGTTATTATTGTGATTTAAATTTAACATATATATTGGTTTATTGTGTTGATTCCTCACATTTTGTTAAAAAAAAAAATGATAATAGATTCTTATTGTAAAAACATAAAAATTTTACAAATCTTGCCATAAAAATTTCGTATTGATTGAGTTGTATCTAAACTATAACAAATATAATTTTTTTTTATATACCTACGACTAAGTATATAAGAGAAAAAGCTTTAAAAAGCTTAGCGTGTTCCGTTAAATGGATAGTTAATCTTATGCTAAATACGGAATAATTTTCCAAAATTCCTTACAACTTTAAAATTGAAAACAAAAGACTTAAGTAACAAGCGTTAATAAACATGTTTATTTTTTATAATTATAACAAATTATACTTTTGATTTCTTTGAAGAATTTTCTCTCCTTTTAATGGTGATTTATAAATTAATTAACTCCAATCTTGTTGTTGTTTTTTACAATAGCGGTTATGAATGTTGTTATTAATGTTTTAGTTTTTTTTTTCATCCAAAACCATTAACTTTTGCCAACAGCTTTAGCTATTGTAGTATTTTTTCCCCCGTCTTATTTTGTTTTAGCGGTTTTAAACGATTTGCCATCTAAAAACGCAGCTTTTTGTATGCACACAACTTAATCTTGATGATATTTTTCGTTGTTTTTTTTTTGTCTGTTCACTTTGACTTTATTAACATACTATAATGTATACAAACTTGTAGATACACTCACTAACATACTGCTCTGGAGTAATTTTAGAGTGAAAAGGAGTGTTCGAAAAAATAAACAACGAAACAAAACAAGCCAGTTGAATTTAAACATGTGAAAGTGAAATTGGAATTGGAATTTTAATTGAAATAATCATTAAAAAGTTTCATATAAAAAAAAAATACAATATTAACAAACACTGCAGGAGATTGAATAAAACTAGAAAAAAATTATTAAAATTAATAACAATAATTGAATTATTACAAAGTGTTAAGAAAAGAAAAACCTTTGGTGGTACATATATTATTTATATAGAACAATTAAGAAATCTATAGTCGGTATAGCTCCATTCTAACCAAACTTTGTGACATTACCAATTAACGGTTATAGAAAAATATTCTATCCAAATTTATCTGAGATTTTAATTAAATATAACTCAGAGGTTCTATTTAACTGATTATAGCATAAATTTTAAAGACCATAGTAAAAACTGAGATCAATAAATTTGACAGAAATTTTAAATTTTAACAGAAATTGTTCAAAACTTACTTTAAAATACTAACAATCAGAAAATAAGTTGTGGTAAATGAATTATTTTTTTTCCTCAAAAATTACCTCCCTTAGGAATTCTATGGTATTATGAGGCATCAATAAAACCGAAATTATCGAAAACTCGATGGTTCTATGATTTCGATTTTAAATTATCAGTTGGAATATAGAAATCTGTCCCCTAGATGGGTTCCATAAACGCAATCGTGTAACAACTTTAAACGAGAATCTGATATTATTCAACCGTAATACGGATGAGTTTTGCATTCAAAAACTAACGGATTTATTAATACCTTCTAGTATATTTGATCTTAACTATACAAATTCCGAGAAAAACTTTGGGCACTATTGGCAACTTGTTTTGTATCCTTCATTTTACCCAAAGCCCAGTATCGTTCGATAGGTCTGGGTTCATATTTTCTTATAAAATGTCAACATTTTTGATCTGCCATTTTCTGCATCTTATAGGTCTGCAGACTTAAACATTTTTTTCTCTTATCTTAAATAAAACATGGAACAGTTTGTTTCAAAAGCAACTCTTCTATTAGAGAGGTTAAGAATTATTTTTAGAAAAGCGATGTACTTATTTGCCCTTTTTATTTCCATTTCCAGATGATATTTTGATGGTACGATGTTTATTGAAAAAGGTAACCCAATAAGAGTGCAAGAATTAATTTTAAAATAAACCGCATTTTCATTGAGCGAGTAATGATATAATTGCATTGTAACGTAGACATGTTCCGATTACATATGGAATAAAATATATGGCATATGGCTCCCGCATAGGCGCATCTAGTGAACCACTTAGAGACCAACTTATTGCTTAACGACAGACAGTATGGCTTTCCTAGAAGTCGTTCTACTGGTGACCTGATGGCGCTTCTTTCGAAACGTTGGAATTAGTCTATTGCCCGATTCGGTGCAAGTAATGTTGTTATTCTGGATATTTCCAAGACATTCGATCGGGCGTGGCACAGCGCACTCTGGTCAAAACTAATTGCTTTTGGTGTTGGTAATTATTTCTTAAGATTTTTATCGAGATTGCACTATAGGTGTTGGTTTAGATGGGTCTCATCCAAAGAGTTTCAGCCACGTGCAGGGTACCGCAAAGCTTTGTTCTTTCTCATTGATATTTCTTAATGAGCTTCTATGTCAAACCACCCATTTGTCATTCATATTCATTCGATCAAAGGCCAAGCCTAAGAGAGATTGAGAGAATGAGGAAATGTATGAATGACACACTCAATCAAGACCTTTTGAAAATCTCTGAGTGGGGTCGTGTGAATGTGGTCGATTTTAATGCTCGCAAGACCCAATGTTGTTTATTGACCCATAGACATGCCATGTAGTCAACAATGTTGTCTGATTTTGATGTTCTGGGCATCAAAATGCAGTGTGATGCCAGTTGGAAGAAATACATTTTTCAATTATCGAAATAAGCTTTCACGTGACTAGGTTTCTTAAATCGGTGTAAGAATTATTTCACCCCAGCTGATCTCCTTGCTGACCAAAAAATTAAATACAACTCTCATATATGAGCAAAGGAGGGCATTGTTTCTTATCAATGACAGTACAGTAACCCACTCAAATTCCATATTGAAGCATCGTCGGAATGTTGGTTGTGTTACACTGAATTATATGGGAAGTGTTCTGCTGAGATAAGTGAACTCATCCCTAGAGCCCATGTTTTTCTACGCATTATTCACTCACCTAGTAGATCTCATCCATTTGCAGTCAATTGTCCAGAGGATCGCATAACGCACACAAGCCGTATATGGAATAATCTTCCCGCCGAGATCTTTCCGGTAACTTATAATATAGATAAATTTTAGTCAAATATTCACAAATACTGCTCCCTCTTTCCTCGTACCCATAACATATTTTCGTGATATCAACACAGTGCACTGCATTAATGGAGTAAGTAGCCTAAGTGTTGATGTATATAAAAAAATCCCTTTTATTCGCATAGACCCGAGATTTAAAAAAAAAAAAAAAAAAATACATAGAAAGAAATCGCAAGGTCTGGCAGCCAATTGACATCGAAATTTTGAGAGATGATTCGGTCTGAAAGTTTTTGCTCTAATAAATCGATTGTTTCATGCGCGATGTGGCAGCTGGCTCCGTTGTGCTGCAACTACATGTCATTCAGATCCATATCATCTACAAGAACTCCATTCTCACATTCTTGTAACGAATGCCATTTACTGTCGTGCACTCTTATAGCTTCATTCTCTACATTTTTAATACAAGCGACACCGTTTTTCTTTCCACTCTAACATTTCTAGTAATAGTTTTGTAGGGACGATTTGTAGGACGAATTAAATATATTCAAAGAGGAAAAGGTATAATTGAAATTATAGTCAGCTCTTAATTTAAGCATTCAACTTTTATTAACAGTAAACGGAACTAATGTACTCAATGGGTATAAACAAAATATGGCAAGTTTTTTAAGCCATGTGCATAATCGAAATGCATCATTATTTTGAAGTTCACTATGTTGTACGGTGCACTGTGGCTGAAATTTGGATTTCATCGGCCAAAAGTATAATTTTTTTGTCACCGATTTGTAGAATTTTAACGCCTTTTTGTAGCTAATATATCCAGGTTAAGGTACCAAAAAAATTAGGTTAAAGTATTGCTAATTGTGGGCGTGGCACGCTGTCAAACTCAACAGCTTTTTAATTTCAGAAAAAGGTGATTTTTTTTTTGTTTTTTATCATTTATACAGGTCTGTAAGGATTTATTCCATTGACCTAATAAATAAATAAATAAAGTTAAAAATAAATGGTTACTACTCGCAAGCTATCATCGATAATGACCTGCGGTCTTTTTTATAATGTTGGTAGGATTATAGTCTTTAGTTTTTGTAAGTGGTTACAGCTCTACCGTTTAATATAAGGGGCGTTATGAAATATTTATGAAACTACTATATTTTTCTCAAATTTCAACTTTAGTGGAATAGAACTTCTATCATTTGTACCATTGCGATTGAAAAAGATTTTGGAAGATTCAGAGCCTTCGATAGTACAACGCAAATAATGGATATTTGGGAAAATGAGACACCATCCTCTACAAAATACTGCAGGCCAATCAAATTTGAAGTCAAAAAAGAAACTCATGATGCCATTAACAAAGAAGTTAGTGATATCAGGGCCCAAATTGCAACACAATTACAGTTAGATGGACAGCAAATTGAAGTAAGCTACCATTTAGTGCTGACAATGATAGATGGAGAATTAGATCAGGCTTTGGCTAACACGAAGGCTGCATCCAGCTGCATTATATGCCAAGCAACATCAAGCCAATTAAAGCAAGTCCCGACAAAATCATTAGATAATACCGATGCATATGAATTTGGATTATCACCACTACATGCAAGAATACGACTTATGGAACACATACTAAAAATCAGTTATGATTTGGATTTCGGGCCTTCAGGACCAATAAGAAACAACGAAACCAATAAGGATTTAAGAAGTTCAAAAACAAGGGTCAGGCAATACAAATGATGGCAACACCGCAAGAAGATTCTTTTCAGATCCAGAAACTGCATTTGAAATAACAGGAGTGGATTTAAACCTTATTTTCAGATTTAAAATAATCCTAGAAGTACTTGCGTGCAATGAAGAAATTGACTCTAGAAAATTTGGAGATTATGCTAAGGAAACTGCAAAAATATATACAACCAACTACCCATGGAGAAATATGTCTGCAAGAGTTCACAAAATCCTTTATCATGGAGAAGATGTCATTAAATATCATTTGGTGCCACTTGGTGATCTATCAGAGGAGGCTCAGGAAAAAAGGAATAAGGATTACAGATATTATAGAGAGCACAATAATAGAAAAATTTCACAAAATTCCACAAATGAAGATCTATTTAAATAATAAATTATTGGCAACTTCAGATCCGTTCATCTCCAGTATTCGAAATCAATGGAAAGTGGAACATCGGGATTTAGATAAAGAAGTCAAAAAACTACTAAAGAACAGAAATAACAAAGAACAAAATATGGAATATTTGCAGTCAATATTTGAGTCAAATGAATAATAATTATAATTGCCTTTCAATGTTATTTAAGTACGAAAAACATAGTATTAGTAAAAAATAATAATAAACAGAACCTACCATTGTTACAAATGCAATTAAAATCTATTGCACTTTTTATTTTTTAAATTTTTTTAAAATTATCAAATTTGACAGCAAAAATAATAAATTTTTCTGTAGTAATAGCAAGATTTTTAGATAACATTATTAACGTTTTTTTTTTAAGTGGAAATATTCTTTGAGTGTAAACAAATTTGCAAATTTGACAAAAAAAAATTTTGAATTTTTCAGCATTTTTTTTGTAGTGTAAAAATTTTTTTGAGTGTAACATTAAAAAAAAATCCCATTATTACAAAAAATGTTTACAATTATTATTAAAATCCAAATATTAAATTTATTAATAAATAAAAAAATAATAAACACATATTTCACTCTAAAAGTTAAAAAAAATCAAAAGCTCAACTTTGGCCTAGAATTCCTTAAAAAGTCCTCCATCAATTTTAATGTAATTAAAACTGAACTGAACTAAATATCTATCCATTAAAAAAAAACTACTTAAATATTTTGATCGGCTCAAAAGTTACAGAATTTTGGCCAATGAAAAACGATTTTCAGCCCCTGTGCGGTGTTGAATTTATACTTATATTTTCATTTGAGTTGTACAAAATGCTCCAGGATAAAAGTTTTTAGAATATAAAAAACCTCAAAAATCATTTGTTGAGGGCCTTATGGCCCTTTGTGATTGATTGATTGCAACACTGAAATTCCAAGTCAGGGTGAAAGCACTAGGCTAGTAAATATAATAAAACCTCTTAAAGAGTTCGGCGTTCTCAGGCCAAATTTTTTTTTACGGCCTTTGATATTTTTCCTTATATTGATGTTCGTTTATTAAGTTTTTCATGATGATTTCTCATTTCATTTTGCAGAAAATAGCTTCAGCAATTAGTTGAACTAATTTTATCGAATGATAATATCAAAAAATTTAAAAATTTTTCCCCTTCATTATCAATTCTTTGAGTAACATAACATATTCAGGGCGTATGATTATTAGTAATTAGTAGAGTAGCAGCGATGTATACGTATCAGTGATATTTCAAATATTAAATAAACATACATCAGTATTTATACCCTATACCACTATGTGGTTTGGGTATAATGACTTTGTGCTGCTGTTTGTAACAACCAAAAATATTTGACCTAGACCCATCTTTAATTATACCGATCGAATCAGAATCACTTTCTGAGTTGATTTAACAATGTCCGTCCGTCTGTGTGTCCATGTAAACCTTGTAATCAAACTGCAGGTCGCAAATATGACTATATTTTGATGAAATTTGGTATATAAGCTTCTACTGGCCATGGGATGAACGCTATTGAAATTGGTGAGAATCGGTCCATGTTCAGACCTAGCCCCCATACAAATTACCCCTATGAAATCGACATAAATTGTCATAAGATCCAAATTGTCATATAGATCTTACTCAAATTGGGTTTATATGCGTTCATTACATCCATTAATGAGTAGTCCAAAAATGATCCCTTTGGCCCCATATAGAGCTGCTTCCCGATTTCCACTTAAATCTATTAAAAAACAAAAATATTGCACTGATTCTTCTCAAATTTTGTTTGTATATATTTTTGCAAAATAAAAGAGACTTTACCAAACATGATCAGGATCGGTCCATTTTTGGACCTAGTCCCCATATAGATATATCATCCGATATGAACTTTTTCATATCTGCAGCCAAAAAAATTAATAAAAATCCCACTCAAATTTGGTTTTTGCTTATTTTCTATGTCCAGTTAGTTGGGCCTAAGAGATTGAGTTTCTAAACGCATGGTATAGGGTATCGTATAGTCGGTCTAGACCGACTATAATTTTCTTACTTGTTTTAAACTCTTTCTTTTAACTCATACTCTCTGTCTGTCTGTCTGTCTGTCTGTCGTGGGTCAACTCCATTCCCCCTTATCCAACTGATCTGAAATTTGGCACATAGTCTTGTCGTGACTACAGATTAATTTTGAGGTAGTCACGCACAGTCACGGAGTGATCTAAATGTTATTACCCCTCATCCGATCGATGTCAAACTTGGTCCATACACTTGCTGTGGAAAAAGATTAACTTTGATTAGTCACGCCCAAGCACGCATGGTCACGCACAGTCACGGAGTGATCTAAATGTCATTTCCCCTCATCCGATCGATCTGAAGCTTGGTCCATACACTTGCTGTGAAAAAAAGATTAACTTTGACTTAGTCACGCAGAGTCAAGCATGGTCACGCACAGTCACGGAGTGATTTAAAACCCATTTTCCCTTATCCTTCCCTTGCTGTGAAAAAAGATTAACTTTGACATAGTCACGCACAGTCACGAAGTGATTAAAACCCCACTTCCCCTCATCCGATGGATCTGAAACTTTGTCCATAGACTTGTTGTGGCCAAAGATAAATTTTAAGATAGTCACACACAGTCGCGCATAGTCACGGAGATATTCAAAACTCATATGCATAAGGAAAGAAAGAGTTTTAATAAAAATTTTGTTTTTATGGGTTAGATTATTACTGCCTTTATATTAACTCGTTCTGCTTGTCTGTCGACAAAACTTTGGATCGATTTTTATACCCTATACCACTGTGGTTTGGGTATAATGACTTTGTGCTGCTGTTTGTAACAACCAAAAGTATTTGACCTACACCCATATTTAATTATACCGATCGACTCAGAATCACTTTTTGAATCGAAATAGTAATGTCCGTCAGTCCGTCCGTCTGTCCGTCTGTGTGTCCATGTAAACTTTGTAATCAAACTGCAGGTCGCAAATATGAATATATTTTGATGAAATTTGGTATATAAGCTTTCATCGGCCATGGGATGAAAGCTGTTGAAATTGGTGAGAATCGGTCCATGTTCAGACCTAGTCCCCATACAAATGACCCCTATGAAATCGACATAAATTGCCAAAAGTTCCAAATTATCATATAGATCTCATTCAAATTGAGTTTGTATGTGTTTATTACATCCATTAATCAGTAGTTCAAAAATAATTTCTATAGGAAAATTCTTGGTCATAGGCCCCATATAGAGCTGCTTCCCGATTTTCACTTAAATCTATCAAAAAACAAAAATATTGCACAGATTTTTCTCAAATTTGGTTTGTATAGATTTTTTCAAAGTATAAATGACTTTACCAAATATGGTCAGGATCGGTCCATTTTTCGACCTAGTCCCCATATAAATATAGTATCCGATATGAACTTTTTCATATCTGCAGCAAAAAAAATTAATAAAAATGCCACTCAAATTTGGTTTATGCTTATATGCTATATCCAATTAGTTGGACCGAAGAGATAGGGTCTCTAAACCATGGTATAGGGTATCGTATAGTCGTGCTAGACCGACTATAATTTTGTTAACCCTCTTCCCGTGATCCAATCGAGCTGAAATTTTGCAGACAGACTCGTAGCGATGACAAAATTTTTGCCAAGAAAATGTTTGATTTTTGACATAGATATTTTTACTCAATCAATTATTTAATTACATGATGGTAAATTAATAATAAAAACTTGGTTTTTATGGATTTTTTTTTAATCAATTTTTTACATGGCTACAATTTAGCTGAAAAATTAAATGATAAATCTTGAGTATTAAATTAAATGATAATTCTTGAGTAATAGCTGAAAACAAACGTTAAAATAAGGAAAAAATATAAAAGGTTATAAAAAAAAGTTTGGCCTGAGAACGCCAAACCCTTTGGACGTTTTACTACACTGGCCTATTACTTTCACCCTGACTTAGAATTTCTCACCCCCAAGCAATGACCCCGAAAATGTTACACAATATGATCATACAAATACTCGTAACAATTAAGTAAAAAGATATTGTTTACCAAAACAAAACAAGTAAAACGAAGTACAAAAAATAAATATTAATGATCTTTATGTCAGCTGGAAAATAAAATTTTAAAGTCATATGTGTGCACCCATTGCTACTACATGCTAAATTCCAACAAAAAGTATCACTTTCACTTATATTTGTTAAACTTTTCGATCAATTTTGTTTATATTCAACATGAACAGTAAATATTTTCGGCCAAAACAAACAAATCTTCGTATCTATTATGATTTAAACAAATAAACCAACTAACGAACATCGGTAGGTCATATGAATTTCGAATATGAATTTCGAACAGAATAATACTCAAAGTTGTGAGATTATTTTAGAAAAAAATAAATTTTAATTGCATATTTCAATTTATGATTGAATTTTTATGCGCATATTTAAGATTTTTTTAGTGCATGACAATTCGGGTCATAGTTATTTTAAATCAAATTTGGAAAATATTATATTATTTGAAAGATTATAAAATTAATATGGTTATTTTTGGTGTCTAATATTGTCAACAATAAAAACAACAATAAATAAAACAACTTTCAAAGTAACTGTTGTAAAAGTCTTTCTTTATTGTTATCATCACTATTCAAGCGAGTTTTTTGCTTGTGTAAGTTATTGTTTTACACAAGAAAAAAACTAAAAGCTAAAAATTATATATATGAACCTTAGTTGTCACAAAAAACAAAAAGAAAACCAAAGTAATAAGTTTGGGAATTATGTAAAATACAAAAAACAATTAATTTTCTTTGCTCTAGTTTTGACAACACTCATACATATACAATTTTAAAATACATACATATTTACATCAGCAATACTACTTTAAAGACAACTGAGTTTGTAAGAAAATTTTAAATTATCATGTAGTATACCTTGATTAGTTGCTAAATTTTTGGAATTTCATTAATATGTTTGTTTTGTTTATACCCAGTCAGCATTTTATGAAATTATTGATCATATTCGAGTGTTTTTCGATTCCTCTGTACGATTATAATAATCATATATGGGTCATTCCATGTGAAATCAACCAATGGCCTTGACCTTCATAGCTCAGAATAAATTCAATTTTTGCATTATGGTAGTACTATTGGTTTATGTTAAAAATCCAAAATTTTAAGTTTTTTCAACAAGCGGTTTATGAGATATTGACTTTTGAATTTTTTAAAATTGCGTAATTTTTACATTGTTTTGAAATTTTCAAATGGCTCTATCTTGAAAACTATTTAACAAAGAGAGCTTAAACAAGTAAGAGTATTAAATTCGGCTGTGCCGAATCTTTGATACCCTCCACCTCGGTTTGAGTCTTGATAATAAATGTAAATGAAAAAGTCAACAATTTGTTAAACTTAATACCAAATTATTTCAGCAAATTCTTTGGGTTGGTTTTCGTCTTTTCTATTATTTCGGATTTATTTCGGTGTTTGCTTTTTGGTCATCGTGGTTGCTTATCGGCATGCATTTAGGTTATACGTATACCTATATGCATGCGTTTCCGGTTATATGACATAACTTCTCGTTTAATTTAGTTTTTGGTAATGGTGGCTATATGCATTAAATCGTGCTAATTGGAGATGGCTGTGTAGTTTCTTTTAACTGGCCAAATATTTCTTCATTGCGGCCATATAGGTCGGATGGAGTAACAAAATAATAACCAAAAAAAAAACTCTCTCAATTTTTTTATTAAAATATTGCCATATTTGGAAAACATAGAGAATAAATTTATAATAATAAATATTCAAATTAGGGATGCCAAACGCAAAAAACCAAATGTCCCAAACATTTTAAATAAAATAATTTGTTATCTTTATTTTCTGAAAACTTCAAATTTTCATCCAAAAAAAATTGTGAAAATTTATATATAAAAAAAAAAATTCTCATCAAATTGCGTTTATTAGTGTAACAGTTTTTATGTTCGCAATTCTTAAATATCATTTGACGTTTTCTAAAATTCATTGAATTTAAATCAATGTTTGCTGTAGTCGGTTTCTGTAAATTTCAACGATCCGACAATCGCAAAATATACAGACAGCTATTGTTGTTTGTACTAAGGATTAAGTGATTCACTAAGTACAGACATCTTAACGACAGTTGACATCTCTATTTTTCTATTTATTTAAATTGTAAACGAGTGGCATCTCTGTCAAAATAAGTGAAAAACACAAAGAAGAATAGAAAAAAAACAAATTACTTCGTGTTTGACAGGATGATTTTATGTTTATGTATAATATCTTTATTGTTTTACTAATATTTCTGTGTATTTATTTGAAAATGAAATAATGAATTGAATATTCTATTTAATTTTTTTATTTATATAAAAAAGTTTTTTAATTAAAGCAAAATATTTTCACTATTTTATGATTTTTATTTATGTATGACGACATTTCAACCTAAAAATTTAAGTTTTTATCGATAGATTAAACAACACCAAAATGGTTGTAGTTTAGATAACAACAACAGCTGACTTTAACAATAGCGAATATCGTTTAAAAATTTTACTGATAATTTTGCAATTTTCTTTTTTTAACGATTCGACTATCGTTAAAAGAAGCTACTGAATCGCGGTACCGAAAAGCTATTAATTTCTCCTGAATGTCAAGATTTTTTTTAAATGTAAAAATTTTTTAAATGTAAACATAGGTATTTGGTGTTTTTTTTTTTGAATTTCAATTTGTGTTTAACGAATAAAATTTATATATTAAAGATGCAATTGATGTCTTCTAAATTTAAAATTATAATTTCCGACGTTTTGGTATGATTTTCTAAAATTAAATTAATTGTAATTTATAATTGGAAATTTTTAATTCCAGTTTTTAGAATTGATATTTTCTTAAATTTGAATGGAAAATTTAAAAAGTGCAATTTTGTATTTATGTGAATAATGCTTTAGTAATTATAAACAATTTTTAAAAATTAGATGTAATCGCAATCAGATATTTTGTAGGTAAAGCAGAATAATAATTCTATATAACTATATATATAACTATAACTGTTTTGAAAGCAAAAAACTCATTGATGAACTCAGTAACTCTATTTTGTAAAGACAACAAAAAGTTAATATGCCAAACTTGTGTTCATATTTGTAAAAGAATAATGAAAATACGTATGAAATAAAAGACCAGCCCGTGTATACTCTTAACATTGTTCTGTATGATATCCAGTTGAAAATATTAACATTCATGTTAAAATAGAAATAACTATTGCAAAGCTAATTAGAACAAAAATTGTGGCGCCATCTACTGTGGCATAGTCACGCTGAGCAAAATGAAGTGACACTCTGTTAATGCAAAAGAAATGTATTTTCCCCACAACAAAATATTGCAGAATTTTATGTAAATAAAATAATATACCGACTTATTTCTAACATGCAGTTGTTATGGATATACATGTATATTATTTGTATTATTTAATATGTTTATATAAATTTATAAATAAATTTATTCATAAAATTTTTTTTTGCTATATTTACATTGTTTTTTTTTTTGATTAACAACTAGGTATTTTAGCATTATTTGTTTTAGATGTTGATGAATTTTTACTCCCTTTATATTAACTCGTAGTGTCTGCTTGTCGAAAAAATTTTGGATCGATTTTAACCCCTTTCCCGTAACCCATTCGATCTGAAATTTTGCAGACAGGCTCATGGTAATAACAGAAAAGATCAAACAAATTTTTTTAGTGATGCCAAAACAATGGAAACTTTTAAATTTTTCTACCACAGTTAAGAAAAAAATGTAGAAAGGGTTAGTTTTTATTATATTATTACCACAGCGACCACAAAAACAACAAGTCCAGCTATGACAACAACACAACATTTAGAATAACAACAAGAACAATATAGAAACATCATATTTTTAATTTTTTTTTTACTTTTTCAGAGATTTCCTGGACCTGTTCCACCTATTTTAATGATTTTTGAAATATAAATCTTTCCATGAATTTGGAGAATCATTCTCACTAAAAATGATCACTGTAGCTGCACTATTAAGGGCGTGATCGTGACAAGAACAACATAGAAAATTATATTTTTTCAAGACTTTTTTTAGTTCTTCATTCAAATCTCGTGCCCTAATTGACCGATTTGGCCCATTTTAAACAGCAAAACTTTTCAGGATGCTAATGAATCATTTTTTATGTCAACGAGCACCCTAGCTGCCCGATTGATGCCGTCATCGTGATTTCCACAGACGGACAGACGGACATCGCTATATCAACTCCGGTTTTTATAAGGATCACAAATATATATATTTTATGGGGTCCAAAATTTTTTTTCAAATTATTACAAATGGAATGACAAACTTTTATATACCCTCTGCACAAAATCTTTATATTTTTATTATTTTTTATAACTCAATCATTAAAAATCTTTATAAATAAATATATATTTTTCATTTCAATACAAATCGTTTTAAACAAAATTAACTTAATTTTAATAATAATTTAATAATAAAGCTTAAAACTTAAAACTGTACAATTATTTTAAAAACTTCAAGCTTATGGTAATATTTTTAGATATAGAGCACTTTTATTAAAAATCAAATTTGGCAAGATATATCTCATTACCAACTAATTTATGATGCACTGCCATAAACAAATATTTATTTCAATATGAACCCATTGTCATCCCATCTTCAAATTTGGTACATATGTTCTCAACAACTGCTTGAATACAATATATTTTTTTCAAAAAAATTAAAGATTTCGATTTTGAGGTTTTGAAATTTTTTGAAAAAAAGATTTTTAAATTTTTTCCAAGTTTTAAAATACGGCCAAGTTATATTTCAAATTAAAGCTTATATAAATGTCAAGAGTTTAAATTAATTTTTCTTACTGTACACTACTTATAATACATATGTTTACAATTTTTTGCACAGGCAATAGCGCTAACATTAAATAAACATAAAATTGTTGATAGGGAAAGTGAAATTGGTTTTTTGTGTGGTGAATACAAGATTTATGTGATTCTTTGTTTAAACAATTCGTATATAGATAAAACTAGATCTCACCAAAATTATCACAATTAGCAGATATATATTT
This sequence comes from Cordilura impudica, assembly GCA_963682025.1. NCBI lineage: Eukaryota > Metazoa > Arthropoda > Insecta > Diptera > Scathophagidae > Cordilura > Cordilura impudica. The sequence continues at coordinate 128,491,403 of OY821519.1, forward strand.
TTTCTTATATGAACACAAAAAAAAAAAGAAATATTTAAAAAATGTATTTTTAAATGCCGAATAACTTTCATTATTAAAACTGTTAGAGAGGTAAAACATTTTTTAATGTGTTAATGAGCATTAAATGAACGATAAATATTTTTATGATTTAATTTTTATTACTTTAAAATAAGATGTTATTAAACAGTCATTAAATTTAAAAATAAATTAAGTTTTTCCGTTTATTATTATTTTTTTTAGGAAGTTATTTTTTGTTAATAAATGTACTGTTTTTTATTCACTAAAAAAATAATTTAAACAAATTTAGTTTTATAGGTTTATTTAAAACTAAAATGGAATATTGCAGATATGTCATGTTATCATCTTTTTCATATAATATAACAAGTTTAATTAACAACAATAAACATTTATTATAATAATATTTAATAATAATAAACAATGTTTTTTGAATTTTACTTCAATCACACTGCGAGCTCATGGAAACACGATTTCTATTTTTAACTTGAATTCCTATTGCAACAGGCCAACTAAAGGTGCTATTACACGATGTGTTTTTTACATATGTACTGTCACTTTTTTTATCCATATGAAATTCCGCATGTCTGTCAAAATTCTCTTTTACATACGATTCATAATTTTTGCTATCACACGTGCATATGCATTTCCGTATGACATAACCTCTAAATGTAAACAACAGCTGATTTAATTTGTGAATTTATAAAAATTTATTGTTAAAAAAAAGTTATATATATTTTAGTTGTTAATTAATATTAAACAATTTATTTTTCTTTCAATATTAATCTTTATAATTTACTCTGTTTTTCTTTCGCCACAAGCAGTGTTGTATTTTCATATGTTTGTCATGCCAAAATAGAACCTGTTCTAATTCAAAAATGTACATGTGACTTTCCTCATGTATTGTACATAAACAATGTTTCATATGTATCACACGATGTGTACAACTTTTGTTGTGGGAAAATTTGACAGTACATATGTAAAAAACACATCGTGTAATAGCACCTTAAGCAGTATGTATTTGCATTATGTCATTGGTCCCTTTTTTGCCATCATATATCGATGCTTCAAAATGATCAATTTGACGTATACACTTGCTAGAAAAAGTATCCTTGCTCTCGAAGATGAATATTTTAAATATGTATTAATATAAGAAATTTTATTTGGTTTAAAAAAAACTTAGGGAACGTTTCTACTTAATTTGTTTTGTCAGAAAAAGTATTCGTACATTTACAAATAGGAGAATCCGACAAATTATGCAATAATGTACAAGTCTCCTAAACGGAGTTTATTTTATTTATTTATTTTATTTATTTTAAAGCTATATTTTGAGTGATGAGAGAAAATTTATCCTAAAATTTAGAAATTAGTGTAAATCCTTTCGTTAAATAGATGGGATCATAGGTAGAAGCCACTCCTCAGTGCAGTACGTCGTTCAAAACTACAAATCCATGAATTCAATTTTGTTAAAATCTCGATCTGGTAGTCCCTTCCAAATATCTTAACGCGAAAAGCGAACTGTTTTGGCGTCAGTAAAATAGAATCCCTGAATTACTGCTTCCCGAATTGCTTCTAAAAAGAATCCTTCAAAGAATCCTTCGGCAGAGATGTCAAGACTTCTCAAAATATTAAATAAATCTGCCTGTCATGGTCGTGTAGCACGTGGAGAGATATTCATTTCTAATGTCAATAGAAACAAGTAGGTTCGGTTAGGTTAGATGGGTCGCCCGCCCAAAGGCGAATCCACTCGGAGGCCACATGGCCCATTATAATACCCGTGGGAAAGTGTCGGAAAGGTAGAAATAGGAAAGGAAATAGATAATGTAGATTATGGAAAAGAAAAGAAAGGTGAAAAAGAGCAATTTCGTCCGCTATGAGTCCCTCCTGAACCAGCCAGATCCCTCAAGCAGTCCACCAGGACGCTTAGTGGAACATCTACTATGCAGCCCAGGTTATCGAAGAATCTTTGCTCTATATATCTGAGGTGTCGCTCCTTCAGTCCTAGACATTCACACAGCATATATTGCACCGACTCCTCCTCGTAGGCTTATTGTGCCTTTACCAAGGCCAAGGAGTGCTTTCCTTCTCCTTGGATTAGGGAAGGGCCATAGGATCTGGGACATTCTGCAAGAGGTCAGTTGTGCCCACCTTGTCCTTAATTCAAGATCGGCAGCCTCTTCAATTAGATTAGACAGCTTGGATAGAGGGATTCATCGCCCCGCTCAAAAATTCTGAGCCCTTGCTCGCACACTCTTCAGTCAGCTCGTTTCCTTTGATCGCACTATGTCCTGGAATCCATATTGTCCTCACGGTTTGTTGTTGGATTTGTTCGAGAGACCTGATATATTCCCTCACACACTTCGATCAAACTGTCCTCGATTTCAGAGCTTTGAGAGCAGCAAGACTGTCCACGAAAATGTTTATGGTCGTTGGATACATATTCCGCTCCGAATCTTTGATATCCTCCACCAGGGTTTTTCGTTTACATTGATATCTGGATATAAAGAGGTAATGTGTGTTTGTTTGTTTGTTTGTTTGTAGGAGGTAATCTCCGTAACTACTCATCTGATCTTCCGGAGATCTTCGCAGAGTCTCACTGCGGATATGGGAAGTGCTAAAGACTATAATATTTTATTTTTTTTAGAGGGCGTGCTACCTCCCATACAAAGTAATTTTTTAATATCATACATATATATTGAGTATTATTTAGTAGCTATACCGGAAATGGGCGGGATCCCATACAAAGTAATATCATATATCTCGAGTACTATGAAAGAGACAGCTTTGCAAATTTGTCTTAGGTCATCTGTTATTAATGAGAGTAGTCAGACAACAAATGGACGGAATCGGACAAAGGGGCGTGGCACCCTCCACACAAAGTAAATATTAAATGTCATATATCTGGAGTACTGTAATAGTGAGAGCCTTGGGACTTTGCGTGAGCCCTGTTATTACAATGTGGGCGAGGGTAGTGAAACATACCGGGTTACATCTAGTTTATAATAAATGCAAACAAAATATTTTAAGAAGTAAAATATTTTATTTAATACTACATAATTAAATGATCACGAATATATATACTTCATGGGGTCGCTAATTAGTTATTAGATGTGTTACTAACTGAATGACAAACTTATATATCTGTGGTTTTCTAGAATAACCGCGTATGTCATAAAATCAAAATGTTCAGGGGAGCCAAAATACGTTATATTCGAAATTATGGGCTCGATATAAAGATTTTAGAGCTTTTTATTTAACAGTCCTTTAGATATAGGCAATAAATACTTTATATAAAATTTTGAGTCAAAAATCTTCAGAGGAATAGATTCTAGAGAAGGACGAAAAAACAATACGTAAATTACACGTAAAGTGTGTGAAGATAAAACAACTTATGTCGACAAACGTCATTTTCTTTGAAAAAGAAAACTACCAACGCAACCACCCATGTAAACATAAGTTGTTGTTGCTTAAAAAATGGATTTTTTTGTTCGTCAACAAAAAGTTAACGGGACTTAGGATGAGAATATAACATCGTATCAAGAATAATAGTGACAAAAAATATAAATAAACACAAAAGTTTTTATAAGTGGTTTTAAACTGAAAACTAATCGAAAATTATTTTGCATTTTTTTTTGTTAATAATAACGTATGTCGCTATGTGTCGTTTCCTGAGAAAATAATTTGTTAGCAATCAAACGTAGGTTAACATACGTCGTTATTGCTGCAAATTAATTTAATAAACATTTAAGTTACGTCGTTATTTAAAGAAAAAACTCAGAAATGGTCAATATTTTTTTAAAAAAATTTAACACATCTAAAAAGCGTTAAAAATTAATATATTTGGCATCGTTAACTCAAAACTGAAAAAAATGGACATACGCGGTTATTCTAGAAAACCACAGATATACCCTCTGCACAGTGATATAGAGGGTATAAAGAACGTATGGATTTTGCAAATGAAACTGTAAGCAAATCACCACAACGTTTTTTTTTTAGATGCAAGTTTTGCTTATTCGGCATTAAAGGAAAAAAGTTTTGGTGAAGTTTGGCGACAAAGTGGAACGGCAGTAAATATATAAATCTATTGCCAACGGTTAAACACGGTGAAGATTGCATTATGGTTTGGGGTTGTATGGCAGGCAATCCGTATTGTGGCAAATCCGTATTAATTGTGTCTATAATGGATCAAATTGGATACGTAAACATTTTTAAACATTTAAAGCAAAGCGCACAACAACTGGTCCTTGGAAAAGAGTTTTGGTACCAACAAGATGATGATTCAAAACATACGCACATGCGGACAATGTCAAAATGTGGTTGATCTACAATATTAAAAATCAATTGAAATTACCACCCCAAACACTCGATCTTAATCCTTTAGAGTATTTGTCGGATCTTCGGGAGCGTAGAATGCGCCAATATAAAATAATCTCATAGAAAACAAGAGTGTTAAATTCGGCTGTGCCGAATTTTTTGATACCCTCCACCTGAGTCTTAAACTCTATATTACACCAATTTTTCATTTTTCAATTTTCAATTTTCATTTTCCATTTTTAATTTTTCAGTTTTCGTTTTCCATTTTTCATTTTTCAATTTTCATTTTCCATTTTTCAATTTCATTTTCCATCTTTCATTTTCCGTTTTTCATTTTTCAATTTTCATTGTTCATTTTCCATTTTTTCATTTTTCAATTTTCATTTTTCATTTTCCATTTTTCATTTTTCAATTTTAATTTTCCATTTTCCATTTTTCATTTTTTATATTTCATTTTCCTTTTTTAATTTTTAATTCTTCATTTTTCAATTTTCATGTTTCAATTTTCATTTGCCATTTTTCATTTTTCAATTTTCATTTTCCATTTTTTATTTTTATATTTTCATTTTCCATTTTCTATTTTTCAATTCTCATTTTCCAATTTACATTTTTCAATTTTCATTTTAAATTTTTCATTTTTCAATTTCCATTGTCCATTTTTAATTTTTCATTTTCCATTTTACATTTTTAATTTTTCAATTTTCATTTTTCATTCTCCATTTTTCAATTTTCATTTTCCATTTTCCATTTTGCATTTTCCATTTTTTAATTTCCATTTTTCATTTTCGATTTTCCATTTTTATTTTTTCAATTTTCAATTTTCATTTTCCATTTTTCAATTTTCAATTTTCATTTTCAATTTCCATTTTCCATTTTTCATTTTCATTTTCCATTTTTCATTTTTAATTTTTCAATTTTCAATTTCCATTTTTCATTTTCCATTTTTCATTTTTCATATTTCAGTTTACGTTTTCCATTTTCCACTTTCCATTTTTCATTTTTCAATTTTCATTTTCCATTTTCCATTCTTCAAGTTTCATTTTCCATTTTTCATTTTTCAATTTTCATTTTCCATTTTTCAATTTCATTTTCCATTTTGCATTTTCCATTTTTCAATTTTCTTTTTTCATTTTCCATTTTTTCATTTTCCATTTTTTATTCTCTATTTTTCTTTTCTATTTTACATTTTCCATTTTCCGTTTTTTATTTTCCATTTTTCATTTTTATTTTTCATTCTCCATTTTCCATTTTCATTTTCCATTGGAAAATTTCCATTTTTCGTTTTCATTTTTTCTTTCATATTGGCGATTTTTTTAATTATAACGTGATAACGATAAAAAAAATATGTGCCAATACTACCAACATGAGCTATGTTATTGTGTTCTTGGTATTGTTAATATATGTATATGCATATTATTTTTGTGGCATTTTTTTATGTTGTTGTACAATTATTATGTTCAACCACTAAACTGTTACAACAAACACACTGGGTTTTATGTTTTTTTTAGAGATATCTACATATTTTTGCTCGTATCTAATCACAATGATGCCGGATGTAGACCATTTTCAATACCAAGCTGCTGGGAATTATGGCAAATGATATTTTTGTAACCTTATCCAGTTAGATGGATCACGGAGTGATCTAAATGTAATTTCGCCTCATCCGATCGATCTGAAACTTGGTCCCGACACTTGCTGTGAAAAAAAAGATTAACTTTGACTTAGTCACGCACAGTCAAGCATGGTCACGCACAGTCATGGAGAGATTTAAAACGGATTTCCCCTCATTCAATCACTCTGAAAAGTGATTAACTTCGACATAGTCACGCACAGTCACGCATAGTCACTCACAGTCACGGAGTGATTTAAAACCCATTTGCCCTTATCCGATCGATCTGAAACTTTGTCCATAGACTTGTTGCGACCAAAGATTATTTTAAAATAGTCACGCAAAGTTGGAGATTGAGAATTCATATGCATAAGGAAAGAAAGAGTTTTAATAAAAACTTTGTTTTTATTGGTTAGATTATTTAAACTCTTCCTTTTAACTCATACTCTCTGTCTGTCTGTCTGCCATGGGGCAACCCCATTCCCCCTCATTCAATTGATCTGAAACTTCGCCCATAATCTTGTTGTGACTACAGATTAATTTTGGGATAGTTACGCGCAGTCACGGAGTGATTTAGAACCCCTTATCCGATCGATCTGAAACTTGGTCGATAGACTTGCTGTGACATAGTCACGCACAGTCACGCATAGTCATGCTCAGTCACGGCGAGATTAAAAGCTCACTTCCCCTCATCCGATCGATCTGAAACTTTGCCCATAGACTTCTTGTGACCAAAGATTAAATTTAAAATAGCACGCAAAATCACGCACAGTCACGGAAAGACTCAAAACTCATATGGATAAGGAAAGAACGAATTTTTGAGAAAAACTTCCTGCATAAAATATGTTAAAGCAATAAACTTTAAACTTTGTCTTATATTTTTTCGTAGTATGACAGTTTTGATTTTAAAAATACTTTTGTTTTGTAGCTGCAGATCTGCAACATGGGTCCGCAAAGAGTTAAAAAATATTTTTTGTTTTTAGGTTTTAGTTCTTCTTTAAAAATGCACCAAACTTTTATTGAGGTAATAGACATCATTAATTTCGAACGGTAGCATTCAGCGATGCCAACTTAGCGCTTTTCGCGCTACATTTAGCGCCAGTGGTTAATATATAATGTAAATTCTTTAGTATACGTATATTATAATATATTAATTATAAAATTCCATCAAAAGTTGCTGTGAAAATTAATTTTTTTCAAACAGATACAAAATTAAATTTTTATATTAAAGCAATACTATGGCCTGAAGATGAGGAAGAAAATTACGTTTTTATTTCAAAAAGAAAATATATATGAAAAGTTGTTACTTATTTTATTTTATTTGATATCACTTTAAATGATATCAGATGTACAAATGATATATAAGTTCTTTGAAAATTAAGATTTTTAGCGCTTTAGTTTCATTGCTTTTAGCGGTTTTTGGGATACAGTTCTGAACTCTTTAATTGGAAAAAGTTGGCATCGCTGGAGCATTTATGGTACTTTGGATCTAATAGGCAAGGTTCAGCAACACTGTTTACCTATTTAGTGCAGTTTATAATATAGCTTATGACTTGTCCGGTAAAAGTCATAAAAGTCAGCTAAAACCCACTAATACATATGTTTCAAATAGCAATATTATCTATTTAATTTTTATGAGTAATTGTTTAAATTATATTATGTATTACCAAGATTTATTTGTAAATTTTACTATAAAAAATAAATTACAAAACGATTGAAACGAGTTTGAAATTATAAAACAGTAAACAAAAATAAAAAAGGCCCTATGAATTGTTCATTAAAAGTATTTTAACGTTTTATAACATTTCAATAAAACGAAAACTGTTGAGGCCATTAACTTTGAAGAAACAAACAACCAAAAAAAAAATTCAAGTTCCCCCTTTTGTTAACTTTTACTTTTCATAACCGTTAACCAACAACAACTAACGAACTATCATCCATCCGCCATCAATATCAGCCAAAACAACCAAACAAATAACTTAACGAAACCAACACTACATACGGAGATACTTAACAATGAAACGAAAACAGCAACAAAATATACGTACTCGTATCATACAACAACATACATACGAATATTTTCAATAGCAACGAACTTTTGCAAACTGGAGCACAAATAAATGAAAGTAAAAACTCAAGGGCTCGTTCGCACTTTTCATTCTTCAACTGGAAACTTAAACTAAGTTATGACCGGTAATGATATTAAAATGTATGTATGTATAACGTTAACGAAAGGAGTAAATTCGTTTTTATTTTCTTCAATTCTTTATTTTTCTCTTTTTACATGCAATGCGATACTGCAGACAAGAAATGCATGAATTAACATGCTCCTAAACCGGTTGCAAAACTAAAACGTGGTGGTTGTGGATTTTCTTTTGTATTTAAAAATAAACAAAGCTGTTTTTTTTTCTTTTCAACAATATTTAACATATTTGACAACACGTTATACCGTTTCCAATTATTTTTAACAAATTTCTGTTTAATTTGTATCAATAATTGTCATGTTCTGGGACATATTATTGTGTTAGCCTCATATGTTTGCCATATTGATACTATGGAAGTATATATGTATAAATCAAATTGTAGCAATATTTTTCAGTTCATTATTTTCTTAATCGATTTCTTTTTATAGACTTTTATTTAACATTTTTCTCCATTTTTAAACTCTTTCTTTTAACTCATACTCTCTGTCTGTCTGTCTGTCGTGGGTCAACTCCATTCCCCCTTATCCAATTGATCTGAAACTTGGTCCATAGTCTTGTTGTGACTACAGATTAATTCTGGGGTAGTCCCACATAGTCACGCATAGTCACGCACAGTCACGGAGTGACTAAATTTCATTTCCCCTCATTCGATCGATCTGAAACTTGGTCCATACATTTGCTGTGAAAAAAGATTAACTTTGACTTACTCACGCACAGTCACGCATGGTCATGCACACCCATTTTCGATTATCCGATCGATCTGAAACTTGGTCGATAGACCTGCAGTGAAAACATTAAATTTGACGTAGTCACGCACAGACACGGAGAGATTAAAACCTCACTTCCCCTCATCCGAACGATCTGAAACTTTGTGCATAGACTTGTTGTGACCAAAGATTAATTTTAAGATAGTCACACACAGTCACGTACAGTCATGGATATATTTAAAACTCATATGCATAGGGAAAGAAAGAGTTTTAATAAAAACTTTGTTTTTATGGGTTAGATTATTATCAGGCGGATTTTTGTAACTGAATTTGTACCAACTTTCCGAATAGCTAGATCTCTAATACTTCTATAACTTAATTAAACTGTATGAGTACACATTATTTAAAATTTTACTTAAAATGTTGTCATTATTCTCGAATTTAGCCTGGAAGCATATAAAAGATGGATTCCAAATTTGTATACCCTGTACCACTATGTGGTCTGGGTGTAATGAGTTTGTGCTTATGTTGGTAACTATGAAAAATATTTGATCTTGACCTATCTTATATTATATAGATTGACTCAGAATCACTTTCTAAGTCAATTTAGCAATGTCCGCCCGTCCGTCTGTCTGTACGCCCATGTAAACCTTGTAATCAATCTGCAGGTGTCAAATACGTATTTATTTTGATAAAATTTGGTATATAGGATTTAAACGATATTGAAATTATTGCAAATAGATGCATGGTCTGACCAAGTCCGTATATTAATGACCTCTATGAGATCAAGCTAAATTGCCATAAACTCCAAATTACAATATAGATATTGGTAAAATTTTGTTTGTGTGTTATTATTATACCAGTTAACCAGATGTCCAAAAATAAGCGCTGTTACCCAATTTTTAGTCAGCCCCCATATATGACTGCTTCCCGATTTTCACTTAAATCTCTGAAAAAAAAACAAAAATATTGCACACATATTTCTCAAATTTGCTTTGTGTATATTCTTGCAAAAAATAAGTGGTTTTACCAAATATTGTCGGAACCGGTCTATTTTTTGACCTAGTTCGCATATATATATAGCATCCGATATGCACATTTTCATATATGCAGGCAAAAAATTATTAACAATGTCACTAAAATATGGTTTATGCTTATTATACCCAATACCACTATGTGGATTTGGTATAATAACTTTGGGCTGCTGTTTGTAATAACCACAAGGCTAGACCGACTATACGATACCCTATACCATGCGTTTAGAGACCCTATCTCTCAGGCCCAACTAACTGGATATAGAAAATAAGCATAAATCAAATTTGAGTGGGATTTTTATTAATTTTTTTGGCTGCAGATATGAAAAAGTTCATATCGGATGATATATCTATATGGGGACTAGCCCCAAAAATGGACCGATCCTGACCATGTTTGGTAAAGTCTCTTGTATTTTGCAAAAATATATACAAACAAAATTTGAGAAGAATCAGTGCAATATTTTTGTTTTTTGATAAATTTAGGTGAAGATCGGGAAGTCTATATGGGGCCTATGACTAAGAGTTGTCCCATAGGGATCATTTTTGGATTACTAATTAATGGATGTAATAAACACATACAAACCCAATTTGACTAAGACTTATATGATAATTTGGATCTTATGGCAATTTATGTTGATTTCATAGGGGTCATTTGTATGGGGACTAGGTCTGAACATGGACCGATTCTCACCAATTTCAATAGCGTTCATCCTATAGCCGATGAAAGTTTATATACCAAATTTCATCAAAATATATTTACATTTGCGACCTGTAGTTTGATTACAAGGTTTACATGGACACACAGACGGAAGGACGGACATCGTTAAATCGAATCAGATAGTGATTCTGATTCGATCGGTATAATAAAATATGGGTCTAGGTCAAATATTTTTGGTAGTTACAAACAGCAGCACAAAGTCATTATACCCAAACCACATAGTGGTATAGGGTATAAAAATATTGCACAGATTTCTCTCAAATTTGGTTTGTATATATTTTTATACCCTATACCACTATGTGGTTTGGGTATAATGATTTTGTACTGCTGTTTGTAACAACCAAAAATATTTGACCTAGACCCATCTTTAATTATACCGATCGAATCAGAATCACTTTCTGAGTTGATTTAACAATGTCCGTCCGTCCGTCAGTCCGTCTGTGTGTCCATGTAAACCTTGTAATCAAACTGCTGGTCGCAAATATGAATATATTTCGATGAAATTTGGTATATGAGCTTTGATGGGATAAACATTATTGAAATTGGTGAGAATCGGTCCATGTTCAGACCTAGCCCCCATACAAATTACCCTATGAAATCGACATAAATTGCCATAAGATCCAATTTGTCATTTAGATCTTACTCAAATTGGGTTTGTATGCGTTCATTACATCCATTAATGAGTAGTCCAAAAATGATCCCTTTGGCCCCATATAGAGCTGCTTCCCGATCTTCACTCAAATCTATTAAAAAACAAAAATATTGCACTGATTCTTCTCAAATTTTGTTTGTATATATTTTTGCAAAATAAAAGAGACTTTACCAAACATGATCAGGAGCGGTCCATTTTTCGACCTAGTCCCCATATAGCATCCGATATGAACTTTTTCATATCTGCAGCCAAAAAAATTAATAACAATGCCACTCAAATTTGGTTAATGCTTATTTTCTATATCCAATTAGTTGGACCTAAGAGATAGGGTCACTAAACGCATGGTGTAGGGTATCTTATAGTCGGTGTAGACCGACTATAATTTTCTTACTTGTTTTCTATATGCAATTAGTTGAAAATAAGACCCTTTCTCAAAATACATGATATAGGGTCTAGATCAGTTCGCTCTAAGATAGGTCTTCAAGGTCTTTTTCTTCTGTAACTGCCACTTTCTATTGCTTCACATTCGCAGAGGAGATGATATACGGTCTCCTCTTCTCCAAATGTTCCGCAGCTGAAGACCGAGTCTTCTTGGGTATGTGCCGATCAGCCAATAACCAATCAACATGAACGAAAGCCTCGAAATGACCATTCTACTCCTACAGAGGAGAGGTTAAGGCCTTCTTAAGTTACAGTCGGCCACATCTTCCAAGCAGATCTACAGGTACCAATATAATTACATCTGTTTGCCGTTGCTGATATAAACTTATTTTCTGAAGTCTTTTTGTATAAATTCATGAATAATTCTCTGATTGAAGTCATTACGAACTAAAATCATTCATTTTTGCATGAATTCATTAAAAGTTTAAGGTTTTTTCATAAAAATATTTTTGTCTATGATCACAAAAAATTAAATCAATAATAAATTGAATTAAGGATTTGATCCGAAAAATGATCCGGAATTGATCCGAGAAATAACTGAAAATATGGCTTAAAGACAAATTTTATTATTAAATCGTGATATTTGGGGAATTCACGTGAATTTTATTTTATTAATCTTAATTTTACGTTGTGTTTATCTACTTATGGAAAATATTTTTTTTTGCTCGAAATGGTGTAGTATTTTCAAATAAAACGGTTTTTTTTTGTTTTTTACTTTTTTGTTATTCATTATACTCGTACTACCCATCACCAGAAACTAGTAAGATACCGATATCTTGCCGTTTGTTGCTGCAACACCGTACTAATTGTTGACCTAATTTCATTTATTCAAGTGACTGAGTAACTGAATGTGTATGAGTGTGCTGTTGTTTCAGACATATACATAGAAACATACATACATATATAGTAAAAAGTGTAGTGGCAAAGATGTCTTTGCTTGGTTGGTTACTTGGTTGAGTGGTAATTTCTGTGTTGTAGTTTGTTTTTTTATGGATATTGCACCAGATGTGCATGCTGCTGTTTTCAATCGCTCGCAGTCGATTTTTTTTTTGCGAAGAAAGTGGTTTTCATTTTCCTTATTAAATTACAAGTTTACGAATGAATTAAAATCTAGCTACTAGCAACAGACTTGTTTTGTTAAGCTAGACTTGTTAGGTTGGTAGGCTTGAAATTGGATTGGAGCCTTGACAATCGTTCCAAATATGTTTTGTTATACAAATGTTATCTGTGGTTTTTGATTAATTTATGCATTTATTTTGTTTGTTAATTTATAGATTTACCTGAAACTGATAATAAAACAAGATTTAAATACTAACTACAGCGACACTTTTTGACATTACTTTAAGCAAATTCCATAAGCAGTAAATATATTTAAGGATTAATCAAATTCGATATTTTATATTTAATTAAGAGTTAAGGAACCCCACTAGATGAAACCCTACATCGAATTATTGGTCACAGATTTGTTCAAATGATAATGGCGAGAGATTTTATTGTCGAAACAATATCCAAAATGGTTCAATACTAATAACACTTGTAAATATTTTGCATCAATTCTAGCCATTTCCAATAACGCATCTTACCGGAATACCAAATTTATTTTAGAAATATCATATACGCCAAAAATTATCATCAATACATCAACTTTCGCTAATGATTCTGCATTTTTAAGCATACGCCAAGGTCGGGTTTTTGCTTTCATGCACCTGTAGTCTTATACTCTTGTGCTTGAGTGTTGACTAAAGGTCAATCCAACAAAGTGAGTTTATCTTACATTTACTCTAAGAAGAAAAATTTTTCCATAATATTAATATACAACGTCAGTATACCTGAATATAACCAAATAAAATATATCGGTACAACGAATCAGTAAGTCTAAAAATCTCAAATAAATTCACTAAATGGTGCTGGCCGATTGGAGAGTAAAAGTGTGTGAGATTAAATGGCGCTGCGATTTCAATTTTTAAAGGATAATTTTAGTTTTAGAAAGCTGTCCGAAAGGAAGATGGGTGCCGTGTTTTCTTACAATTGACTATATATACAATAGTCTGACAATTTTCTATGATTATCTGGCGACGTTCAACAGAAATACGGATGAGTCTTTGCGTCGACTTATAATGGTGGATGAAACAGGGAGCCATTACAATGCGCCGGAGAACAAGCAGTCAAAACAATGGGTTTCTTCGGGTGAGCCGGCACCAAGTTGGGCCTTGGCCAACAAGATCAGGTTGTCTATTTTTTGGGATATACGTGACATATCCCATATTGATTACCTTCACAAAAACGGCCGCACGGGTGTTTACGTGCGTAGTCGCCTTGGCAAGATTGGATGATTTGCGCTACAAATTGCTACCTCGTCCGTTTAATATAAATAAATTAACAAAAATCAAGCGGAAATCTGTTCAACTTGGCTTATTGGACTTAATTCTTGCCTAGAATTAGACTATGATGGTGGTGCATAATGAGTTTGTGTTGATGTTTGTAACTACCAAAAATATTTCACCAATATACACCTTTTTTTATACCGATCGACTCAGAATCATTTTCTGAATCGCTTTAGCGATGTTCGTCCGTCTGTCCGTCAGTCTCTCTGTCCATCTGTTTGTCCTAGAAAATCTTGTAATCAAACTACAGATCGCAAACATAAATATATTTTGCAGAAACTTTGTACTTAAGCTTTAGTAGGCCAAAGGATGAACGCTATTAAAATAGGTGACCTAGTCCCCATACCAAAGACCCCTATGAGTTCGACTTTAATTAACCTAAGATCCAAATTGTCTCATACAACTAGGTTAAATTTGGTTTGTATGTGTTTATTAAAACCAATAATTATAACCCCAAACACAAATCCTGTAGGACCATTTCTTGTAATAGTCCCCGTATAAAGTTGATTTCTGATCTTCAATTAAATCTTCAAAAAACAATAGTAAATCTGTGCAAATTTTTTTCCAAATTTGATTTGTATTTTTTTTTTTAAATAATTGACTTCAGCAAATATGATCAGGATCGGTCCTTTTTTCTACCTACATTTCGAAATATATTTTCATAAATTAACAATAATTAATAATTTTATTATCTATAATATTAATAGGCTAGGCGATTTCTTGTGACCGATATTTTGTTCTACCGTTTTATCCCGATTTTAGCCAAACGTATATTATTTGATAGGTATTTCTTTTTAGCCGTTTTGCAGATTTACAAATTTTTAAATTTTTTCCTTTATTTTGAGTAAATTGCATTTAAAGTTGCTACTAACACATACATAAAATTATACATAAAATTATACATATTCTATGTGCATTTTATTTAATTTGTTAATGTGTTTTTTAATGACTTTGTTATCTCATTCACAATAATAATAAACTTTAAAAGTGTTGGTTTGTGAATTGGCTATGTTGAAAAATAAAGCTGCCTAGAAATTGCACTCGAGCGCTGAAATCTGTTAGTTATAATAATTAATTATTATTTTGCTTTAAAATATATTGTGAAGGAAAAGATATGAAAAACTTGTTCAAAGTTTTAATAAAAATCTGAAACGGGCTTTTAAAATAATCGCTTATAAGAACAAAGTTTCTCGGCAAACTTAATATTACTTACTAAACTTACTTACTGCCCGTGAAGTTGGAGAAAATATGGCTATACTGACGAATAAGGTTAGAAAAATATTGTCAGTTTAAAAAAAAATCAGAATATTTCAGAAAGAATAAAATCAATTGCTTGGAGTCTTTCATAACACATAAAGTACTGAAGCTCCGGAACGAGCCCCCAATAAGTATATCGAGTTAAAGAAATTAAACACAATATCATTAAAAAGTATGAATACTGTATTATAGATGCTGAAATATACGTGATAGGTGACTTCTCACAGCTATCAGAATTGGATTTTTATGTAGCCATTACTTCAGTAAAAAGAAACGATGTTTTTAGTTTGGCAGTCCATTTGTACTTGTGGGAAAAGAAGACGTTCATTTGTAACAACGGTTACATTTAATATTGATGTATACATTAAATATAGCTTGAAAAGTAGTGTCCTCCATTGCTAAAGCAGCATGAGGTATTTACAAATATTTTCGATCTTTATCATTTTAGTGATAGAGTTAGAAATTAATCAGGCTCACGAACAAATGTTTATACCAAATACGACTATGTGGTTTGGGTATAATGACTTTGACCTAGACCCATCTTTTATTTTACCGATCGACTCAGAATCACTTTCTGAGTCGTTTAAGCGATGTCCGTCCGTCTGTCCGTCTGTGTGTCCAATGTTAAATTTGGAGAAATTCGGTCCTTGTTCAGACCTAATCCTCATACAAATGACCCCTATGAAATCGACATAAATTGCCATAATATCCAAATTATTATATAGATCTCAGTCAAATTGTCCCTATGGGACAATTCTTAGTCATAGGCCCCATATAGAGCTGCTTCCCGATCTTCACTTAAGTCTCTCAAAAAGCAAAAATATTGCACAGATTTTTCTCAAATTTGGTTTGTATATATTTTTTCAAAATTTAACTGACTTTACCATATATGGTCAGGATCGGCCATATAAATATAGTACCCGATATGAACTTTTTCATATCTGCAGCCAAAAAAATTAATAACAATTCCACTCTAATTTGGTTTATGTTTATTTTCTATATCCAATTAGTTGGACCAAAGAGACTATAATTTTTTTACTTGTTTTTATTTAAATAAGATAAAAAAACATTGCCACATTTTTTTTTTAAATTTGATCTATATTCTGCAAGAAAGGTTATTTAGCTGTTTCGGGTCGAGTCACCAGTAACCAAAAGCAGTAGATAGCTTCTTTGGTAAAAAGTAAATTCATATACCTTTGCTGGAACCAAACTAATGAGAATCCAAGCAAAGAATTATACTATTTAAACTTTTTCCAATATGAGAAACTAAAATATAACAAGTCAGAGTATTAAATTCGGCTGATACCCCGCACCCGTGTTCTAAACACATTATTATAACCAAGGTTGTTAACACAAAGAAACAAAAAAGGCCACATATTCTTACGATGATGTTTAAAATTAATAAAATAATTAAAAAAATTGTAGATATTTTCGTGCTTCTTTTTATTGAAAGTAATTATTAAATGCAATCAGCATAAATGTAAACACATACAATTACATTTGTGTTTTGTTGGTGTATTAGCAATGCATACACATTTTTTGCTTGTTGTTGTTCACGTGTGTAAAAAGAAAACAACAAAAGCAAGAAACAATCAACAAAGTGTGTACATAGCTTATACATTCGATATGCACATATTCTGTTACGTAAAAAAAACATTTTTCACTATTTTTATTTTCTATACCCTATACCACTATGTGGTTTGGGTATAATGACTTTGTGCTGCTGTTTGTAACTACCAAAAATACTTGACCTAGACCCATCTTTTATTATACCGATCGACTCAAAATCACTTTCTAAGCCGATTAAGCGATGTCCGTCCGTCCGTCCGTCCGTCTGTGTGTCCATGTAAATCTTGTAATCAAACTGCAGGTCGCAAATATGAACATATTTTAATGAAATTTGGTATATAAGCTTATACCGGTCATAGGATGAACGTTATTGAAATTCGGTCCATGTATAGACCTAGTCCCCATACAAATGACCACTATGAAAGCGACATAAATTGCCATAAGATCCAAATTATCATATAGATCTCAGTCATATGGGGTTTGTATCTGTTTATTATATCCATTAATTAATAGTCCAAATAAAATCCCTATAGGACAATTCTTAGTCATAGGCCCCATATAGAGCTGCTTCCCGATCTTCACTTAAATCTATAAAAAAACAAAAATTTTGCACAGATTTTTCTCAAATTTGGTTTGTTATATATTTTTTCGAAATATAAGTGACTTTACCAAATATGGTCTGGATCGGTCCATTTTTTGACCTAGTCCCCCTATAAAAATAACATGCGTTATGAACTTTTTCATATCTGCTGCCAAAAAAATTAATAACAATGCCACTCAAATTTGGTTTATGCTTATTTTCGATATCGAATAAGATGGACCGAAGAGATAGGGTCTCTAAACCATGGTATAGGGTATCGTATAGTCGGTCCAGACCGACTATAATTTGCTTACTTGTTTATTGGAGTGTTTTTACATTTTCATACGTCATTCCTTGGCTATTAGGCCTAGAAGCTCCAAATGTAATACCAAACTATTGCATTTTAAGCATAAGTAGCATAACCTACTCGACCTATTGCGGACAGGAAAATGTTTTCTATAGACAGACAGATAGACAGACGGACATCGCTAGATCGACTTCTCCTTTTATAAGGCCGTTTGTTCCTAATAGGAACCATAGGATATAATATATATATATGTATAAGAATATACATAGTTTATGGGGTCTCCGAAATTTATTTCGATGAATTACAAACGGTTTTACATACTGATATATAGCCTCTGCATATAGAAACAACATTGAATTTTTTTGCCTGATTTTGTATTTTATCATTGCAGAAAATCGGTAGTGGAACCTACAAAGAAATGCTGGCAATCTCAAAATCTCAAATCTGAAAATCAACCAAACTGCCTAGAATGAAGGCTCATCGATAGATATTGGGATTTTGCAAAAAGAGTGATGAAGAACACAAAGAAAGTCGCCAATAATTTCACAATTTCTGCTTGGAAATGGTCTCTATTCATCAAAAGTTTCATTGATAGGTATATGTGAAAAACGAATAATGTTCATAAAAAACAATAAATTTGGCAAAGTATATATAAAATGTTAATTAAAATATATGTGGAAAATTTCCGGGGTCATTGTCTAGGACAGTGTAGCAAAACCTCAATAAAGTTTGGTGTACTCGGCCAACCTTTTTTATTACCTTTTTTCTGTCTCTTGATGTTTGCTTAGTTTTTCGGCTATTACTGTAATACTATTGATGATTTCTCATTCAATTCTCCAGCAACATTATAGCCAAGGGTTAAAAAATTAATTTTTATTAATATATCCATGTAAAACATAGAATAGAAAATACTGATGTATGTTTTATTTAACAGGTTCCTTGTCCAATGTATCACATATGATACAAATTGATTTTTTTGTACCATGTTTACAGAGTCCATGTATCATATACGATACAAATTTATAGGTGATTTAGAAACAGTTTTGTAAAAGAGGCACACGAACAATTTTAAATTTTAGTATATGGATGTACTAAGGATATTGTCTAGTTTTAAAATAAAAAAACCCACGCACACTGGACCATATTTTGAGAAGGCGGCCAAAAATCATTTTTTTTTTTGTTACCGATTTTAAAGTTATGTTATTAATTTGAAAGTAAATACTAGTAAACCTCGGGAGCCAAAAAAATGCCACTCTATCTCAACTATATCACAGCGAACAGGGTCTTCGAAAATGGGCTTTCTCAGTATTTTGCTAAAATTAAAAATTTCTTTTTAAATTTTTATTTTTGAATGACTGTAACTTTTTTGATTTATAAGATTTTGAAGTGAAATAAATTTTGTATAATTTCGCGGCTCCCATACTATTAATGTCAAAAATGTAAAATCACTGAGTCATTCAGAAATTTAAAAACAATTTTTTTTAAAAAAGGTCCAAATTTTCCGAAAATCTCCTACTTAATAGAGCATAACTCCTGCCAGTCAAATGCAGTCAGAAAAAAACTTGCACTCTTCTATAGTACGAACCCTTTCCTATACTCCTATACCCCATTCTACACCCGCCAGTTTCCGCCCCTGTGCACCAGAACAATTTTTCTGACCCAAGTTTAGATATTTTCTGCAAAATTTATGAATACAAAAGTTGTCCACTATGTGGTTAGGATATATTAAGTTTGAGGTGATGTTCGTAAGTGTCAAAAATATTGGACCTTTATCCATCTTTTATTATGCGGATCGACTCAAAAACACTTTCTGAGTCGATTAAATGATGTCCGTCGGTCCGTCTGAGTGTTATGAATACAAAAGTTGGTCGTACCGGTGCATCGCGGTGTATTTTTTTGCGTGTCGGTAGAGTTGTCAGGAGTTGTTATATACTTATAAAAAAGGGTTCAGATATAATGCGCTTAATTGTTACAGGTACATTTACATAAAAATTGCTATATTTCATAAATTTACCATAAAAATTGATATAGAAATATTTAAAAAGACAATAAAAAAAAATTTTAAGTAAAGCAAAAACATACTAGTTTTTCATTGAAACTTCTCTATCTTGAACCAATATAAGGTAACTTTTACGTTCGCTGCTTAATAAATTATATTTTAACTCGGGATCTTTCAAAAAAAAAAAAAACAACCTTTGGCCCTTGTGCACATTAGGAATAAAAAGTTTACGGGGGCCAAAGTTTGGCATTTTCTGAAAAAATTAACTTAAAAAATTGTTAAAAAGTATTAGTTGTAAAATTAACTGAAAAAATAAGACATTATATTAAAAAAAACCTTTTTAACCTTTTAACACTTCACTTTTGTACTAAAACTCAACTACAAATGAAAATGTATTTTAAACCCTCCGTAACTTTTTTTATTTTCGGTCGAGAATTACGTTTTATAGCAAAACTTAAAGGCTAAAGTCTAACCTACCAAACAAAAAATTCCAATCCAATCAAAAGTTATAGATTTTAGACCGCCTTCTCGTCAAATGGTCCACTGTGCCACGGTTTATTTATTATACCCTATACCACTATGTGGTTTGGGTATAATGACTTTGTGCTGCAGTTTGTAACAACCAAAAATATTTGACCTACACCCATCTTTAATTTTACAATTAGAATCTGAATCACTATCTGCTTCGATTTAACGATGTCCGTCCGTCCGTCCGTCCGTCTGTGTGTCCATGTAAAGCTTGTAATCAAACTGCAGGTCGCAAATATGAATATATTTTGATGAAATTTAGTATTTGATCTTTTATTGGCCATGGGATCAACTTTATTGAAATTGGTGAGAATCAGTCCATGTTAAGACCTAGCCCACATACAAATGACCCCTATGAAATCAACATAAATTGCCATAAAATTCAAATTATCATACACATCTTAGTGAAATTGGGTTTGTATATGTTTATTACATCCATTAATCAGTAGTTCAAAAATAATCCCTATAGAAAAATTCTTAGTCATAGGCCCCATATAGAGCTGCTTCCCGATCTTCACTTAAATCTATCAAAAAACAAAACTATTGCACAGATTTTTCTCAAATTTGGTTTGTATATATTTTTTCAAAGTATAAGTGACTTTACCAAATATGGTCAGGATCGGTCCTTTTTTCGACCTAGTCCCCATATAAATATAATATCCGATATGAACTTTTTCATATCTGCAGCCAAAAAAATTAATAATAATGCCACTCAAATTTGCTTTATGCTTATTTGCTATATCCAATTAGTTGGACCGAAGAGATAGAGTATCTTAACCATGGTATAGGGTATCGTATTTTCTTACTTGTTTTTTAATTATTTATTTTTTATTTATGAATTCATGGTCCTATTCTTCATTTTCGTCATCGTTATCATCACTTCCATCACTAAAATCACTCTCACCTTCACTTATTTTTAATTTCGCTTTATTTCCTCATCCGTAAACTTTGCACGAGAAGCCACATTATTTTACACACTACTAATTCAACTAAATAAATAAGAACGCACGTATTACACTTTCAACAATCCAACTATTTATAACCTATTTATATATGGCACGCTCAATGAATCAAAAACGGGAATTTACACTATTAGATTTTGTAGTAATACAAAATTTTGTGATCTAACCCCTTCTAGTGATACTTATCATATATGATACATGTAACGTATGGCATCGAACTTCGTAACGACTCGTTCAAGTATCATAGCGGATACATATGCCATATACAGAAATATATGTATATATGGGACGTGTACCGTTAAAAATTTATTTTTGTATGGGAACATGGAACCTGTTAATATTAAAAATATTACTCATACGTATATAGCTCTTCTGCTCTACTAATAAATAATAATCATACGAACTTAATAGGTTATGTTGTTCAAAAAATTTATTAAAAAAGTGGAAATATTAAAAGTTTTTTTGAAGACTTCTAACTTGTTTTGCTGAAGCTATTTGCTTTTAAAATGAAATGAGAAATCATCAATTGTTCTTTAGTTATAGTTGAAAAACTAAGCAAACACACATCTAGATAAGGGAAACATATAAAAGGTAAAAAAAAGGTTGGTCTGACATGGCCAAAACAATTAGAGGTTTTACTATACTGGTCTAATACTTTCGCCCTGACTGCTATTATTAAAATCATATATTTCGCTTAAAAATTATTGAATTATATTTATGTTACGCAATCCTTAATTACAGAAATAACTACAAAAACTAAACATTACTAAACTACAGTATTTTAATAATAACTATACAAAAAGTTATTTTATATTTTCCCACAGTAAAATAACTGCAATTATAATAAAAATTACATTGACATTCATGTAGTTACTTCACACATTTTCTGAGTGTACATAAAAGATCTCATTATAATCTCGAATCATTTAAATTTAATGTTTTTTAGTGTCATCTCATAGAAAGTGAAATCGATTTCCAGGAAACATTAATCGTATGCTATTTCTTTTGGATCGGTCATTGATAATATATAAATCTAAATCTAAACAATAAATCAATGACAATGATCAAATGACCGACAAGAGACAAGCGAACAAAAACCAATCAAAACTATTCCACAACACTACTTACTCCACTACTCTACACAAGACAATAAAAAAAATATCTCCCCCATATGTGTTTCAGATGATGATCATCAATCATAGATTTTCACAAAATAAACCAATTGCTGCTTTTAAGTGACAAAAGAAAGAAAGAAAAAAATTACTGTAATTGGCTTGTTTTAAAACATGTCCAGTTTTCTCTTTAACCAGCCATTGAACGAAAAAAATACAAAAAAGCAATAATTGTTATTGCGTTTATCATTATTTAATGTTGTTCAAAGAAAAACACAACGAATACACTAAGACGGCGAAGACGCACTATATTGAAAAGAAAATTTTTGCTTTGTATTTTCCATGAAGAAAATAAAATTTTATGAGACGTAAAATCAAAATGTAGAGATATCACCAAGTTGCAGTGTACTATGAAAGTTTGCATGGTTCACTTAAAAGTGGTGTACAACGGCATTCACATTTGTTATTCGTATGAGAAAAAGTAATAAACAGTATTTTTAAATTTTCACATACACAACATGAACAACTTCTGAAAATAGACAATATCAAAAAACAAACATAAAAGAGTGTTAAATACGACTGATACTCATAGATTCCATTCATCTATTTGGCAATCAAATTCTTGACATTATGCCTCGTCTCAACATTATCGGATTCATTGGCTGGGGTGTGAGAAATTCCAAGTCTGGGTTAAAGTTATAGCAAAATTGTAGCTAAGGCTTAAATAAATAATTTTTATTAATATATCTATGTAACAAAAAAGAATAAAAAATACTGATGTGTGTTTTATTTAATATTGAAAATATCACTCATACGAATACATCTCTTAACTTCTACTAATATCAAATAATAATACGCCCTGTATATATTATGTTATTTAAAAAATTTATAAAAAAAAGGGGAAAGAATTACAATTTTTTAAAATTTCATTCGATAAAATTAGTTAAACTTGATTTGCTGAAGTATATTTGCGGAAGAACGAAATGAGAAATCATCAATCAAATCATGCAAAAGGTCATATAATAAAATGTTGGCCTGAGAACGCCAAATTTTTCGGAAGTTTTACTATATTGGGTTAGTACTTTGATCTTGACTTGAAATTTCTCACCCCCGAAAGGCTGTTGTAGAGTGTTATAGATAAAGCTACCATTAATTAGAAGTTAAAAAATATTTTTCGAATTTAGGTTATTTAAAATTATTTTTGATATTATAAAATTTAAGTTGGAAATATATCTACAATACAATTTTGTATGGAAATTTAAAAGGTCTTAGTGTTTTTACTTATAACTAGCAGATTCCGGCGCTCGAAATTCGAGTGCAATTTCTGGGCAGCTTTATTTTTAAACTTAGCCAATTCACAAATCAACACTTTTATGGTTTATTATTATTGTGAATGAAGATAACAAACTCATTAACAAACACAAATTCAATAAAATACACATAGGATATGTATAATTTTTTGCAGAAACTTTAAATGCAATTTACTCAAAATAAGGGAAAAAATTTAAAAATCTGTAAATCTGCAAAACTGCTAAAAAGAAATACCTTTCAAATAATACACGTTTGGTCCAAATCGGAATAAAAGGGTAGAACAAAACATCGGTCACAAGAAATCGCCTAGCCTATTAATATTATAGATTTGCTCAAGGAAATAGCAATAATAATTTTTAAATCATTCAAAATATGTGTTGAATTAGTCGTATAGTTTCTAAACCAAAAAAAGAAAAGTACAGTGGCTCAAAATAATTATGGGACAAAACTAATTCTTTTAATTAGGATATTTTATAATTATGGTAATTGTCCTATTTTAGCTAATATAGTTATCATAATATCGCAAAATATTGTCCCTATTTGTTGCGCAGAAGTTAATTTATAAACAATAATTCAAAATAACACAGTAAATGCAACACAAAGTAATAATGGAGCATAAGACAACGTTATATACAATTTCCAAATATTCGTTGAAATACTTAATTTAAAATTATTTTTTTGGAAAAATATGACAGGCACCAGAAATGCGAAAATAATAACATAACACATAATAACGGGGAAAACTGTGCGATATATTACAGAAATAGCCAATAAACCTAAGTCCATAGTGTTTAACATCATCAAGCGTTACAAGGATGTAGACAATTTCCAGAACGCAGTGAAATCAAGCAAAAGAGAAATATTTTCGGACGCTGGCAAGTGCTAGCTCCTACGTCAATTGAAGAATAGGCCTCACCTAAGCACCCCTAAACGTGCTGCTGAAGCCACAATATAGTTAGGGAAAAAAGCTAATTCCAAAAACGTAAAAAATGTCTTAAGAAAGCATGACTACAACGGCTTGGAAAAAACCTTTGATAAATTAAGAAAATAAGTTTAACCGTCTACATATCGCAAACGAGAATAAAAACAAACAATTTTCATTTTGGAGCAAAGTAATATTTATCGTCGAAAACGAACACAATCACCCCTATTATGGTAGTCATTGGCGTCGCGAAATTTTGTGACGGCGCTTATTTGGTATCGCCGTTGTCGTTTTCGGTAATTATTGTCACAATTCGGTATCGGCTAAGGCGCGCTGACTTTGACATGTGACAAAAACACCGCAGTTTCTGTCACCAAAATTTTTTATGACGACTAGTGCAAATAGTAATAAAAAAAAATCTGGAAAATATGAAAATAACAAACCGCAACCAATTTACAATTTTAATTGAAGAATTGGAAAAAAATCCGAGCCTTGCGAAGGGTTTTAAAAGAGGAAATGTTGCTGTAAATTTTAAAAAACAGTGGAGTGACCTTTCTGAGAAATTGAATGCTTCAGGGCCACCATTCAGGGATAGTGATGGTTGGCAAAAGGTAACAAACAAAAGTGCACAGTAGTGTTCTATTTCAAAAACCAATTTAATTTGTAGGTGTGGAGGGATATGAAAGGTAAGACTAAAAAGAAATTAACCCACAACAAGGCGGAATGTCGGGCAACAGGCGGTGGAAGCTTCAAGCAAATGATATTAAGCCCATTGGAGGAAGCTGTATCCAATTTGATTCAATTGGATAAACAGTTCAACCCCGAAGGTGTAGTACAGGGAGTAGCACATGTTGCGCAAGATATACATAGTGAAAATCTATCATCTTTTGTGCCAGAAATTTACGATGAAAATGTTTCCCCAGTCAACAAGGACGAGCTGCCTTCAACATCATCAGCTCAGCCACCTGTTTTGCTGCCAGAAATAGCCACTCCAGCCGGGAGGAAGAGAAAGCGAGACTATGGAGATCAACGCCAGCACTTGCTAGAAAAGCACAACTTGATGCAGGAGCGAGTGTTAACAGAAATATCCACTACTATGGCTTCAATGCAAAACAGTATGGCTTCATTACAAAACAGCATGAAGGACTTACCTCGATACCAACGAAAACTGTGGGAGGTTGAAGATGAAAAATTGAAAGTGATGCGACGAGCAGAAGAAAGAGGAGAAGAACTTTATAAAAGTGAAATTAAACTAAAAGACTTAAAAATAAAAATAAAAATAAAAGAATTGGAAATTCTTGAAAAGCAATGCCAAGGATAAAAGCATGCGCTTATCTTTATTTACTATAATTATTATTATTTATTTTATTTGTTTTGTACCTTAACTGCCTTAATTGAATTGTTCCTTATTTTATTTAGTTTTATGATTTGATTTAATAATAAAAAGACTGAATTTAAATTACAAAAAACTTGTTTTTATTTGTTCCCGAATTTGCGAAGCCTCGACATTTTGCAAATTTTCTATTTCAAAATTATCTTCCCTGTTTTCGGTATTATTTATAGGCGCATTATTGTTAGGGATCTCGACGTGATATATAAGGCAAATGTTGTGTAACGCAGCACAAACGTTTGCGATCTGAGTTGCTTTAGCAGGCTTATAATGTAGTTGACGAGCGCCGAGTAAGCAACGAAACCTATTTTTTAGAACACCAATAGTTCTTTCTACAATGTTCCTCGCCTTGGCATGTTTGGTATTAAAATTAGCCTCTGGAATTCCTTCTGCCGCGGAGCGATAAGGCGTCATTAAATATGGCTCAAGAGGATAACCAGCATCGCCTGTGCGAAATATATTTTTATATAAATTAAAAATTATATAAATTAAAATATTTACCTAAAAGCCAAAAATTTCTTTCACCGGCATCGTACCGTTGACGTAAAACTTGCTTTGCAACACTAATGTTCCAAACGAGGGAGTCATGAGATGAGCCTGCATATCGAGCGTCTATAAATCTAATAGCCATTTTGTGATCACAAATAATCATTGCGTTTAGGCTAAAAAATCCTTTCCTGTTGTAATACAGATTTTGTTCTGCCTTACTCGGAGCCAAGATCTTTAGATGCGTTCCATCTACACAGCCAATAACACTAGGAAATCCTGTCTTCTGAAAGAACTCTGTGTTAGCTTCAACTTTCTCTTCATCACTCATTTCAAATTTAATGAAAAGTGGACATATGACCGCTTCTAAAACGTCAAGTGTCTCTGATAATATTGCAGAAACGGTAGGTTGTGATAACCCCAGATTAAAATCATTCCCGACACTTAATTGGTACGAGCCTTGGGCCAAAAAACGTAGCACTGTTGCCAGCTTTAATGTGTTAGAAATGGATGAGGATCGCACTGCATTTTTCATCAGAGGCGCTATTTTCTCCAAAACGAGTTTAAACGCCGTTTTATTCAGCCGAGAATAATCAATAAATCTGTAATAAGCCCATAGAAAACCACATTGGTCACGAACTAATCCAAATGTCAGATTCTTGTACTTACTTACTATCCGGCAAATCAAAGATTTTCGATTTTTGCCTTATGACTTTTCTTTGTAGCCGAAGATTCTGTTTACTTTCTTCGTCGCTTGAACTTTCACTTAAATCCGAAAGAAAAAACATTTTTCTTATCTTTTTATTTATTATAATTGAAATTTTTTTATTTAAAAGCAGTTCAAGTTAAATAAAATCTTGTAATAATTAAACAGCTGGCGCATAGAACGAAGTCGATGTACATTTTTTTTCGACCGGCGGCAGCATACTTCGGCGTCACAT
The DNA here is from genome assembly GCA_963682025.1 of Cordilura impudica. Taxonomy (NCBI): domain Eukaryota; kingdom Metazoa; phylum Arthropoda; class Insecta; order Diptera; family Scathophagidae; genus Cordilura; species Cordilura impudica. The sequence continues at coordinate 128,518,845 of OY821519.1, forward strand.
CACATTCTTAATTAATACCGATTTACCAGTGCCGTGACGGTGACGACGACTATAAAAAAAAAGTGACAACGCCAATGCCAACGACTACCATAATAGGGGTGAATATTTTACGGTCAGACACGATTGTGGATCAATTATCGGATGCCGTGCAATATCAGCCGCTAGGAAATGAAAAGTGTTTATAGACCACAAGTATTATATAAAGATTTTACGTACAAACCTTGCGGAAACATTTGAGAAATTGGGCCTAGCGAACAATTTCTACTTCTACCAAGGTAGAGACCCAAAGCTTATAATCTTAATGAGCTAATTACTCTACAATTGCCACAGTCACCGGATCTTAATCCGATAGAGCATTTGAAGAAAAAATTAAGTTATAGCTTTCAAGACGGAAAACTGGTAGAATCGGTGCCAAATAGATAGAAGGCTATTATACATCAAAACGGCCTTCCAACTAAATACTAAATACTACTCCTTTTAATTGCCCCATTATTACTTAGACCTGAAATTTTAATATTTTTTAAGTTTTTTGTTAATATTTTTTTATGTTTAAAGAAACCTTAGAAACCATTATCGGTATAAAATTTCTATAATATTTTTGAGCTTACAAATTGAACAAAATAGTCGGACAACTATCGACTATGGAAGTGTCCCGTTGTAATTTTGAGTCATAGCATATCGTTCTTTATAACTGATCAAAAATCTATATTTCATCTCGATGATTGAAATTTTCAGGCCTAAATAGCTGCAACCCTTTTTTTAATTTCTGATTAAATATCTGAATATTGTTATTTTAAACTTAGTTTTTAAAAATATTTATTAGTTACAAATATAATTTTTCCAAAATTTTTCCAAATAAATATTTCATCACAAATAACCGTTCATACAATCATAATTTTGCCATTTTCCAACGAAAGTTGTGATCAGTTTTACTGATATAAAGTGCAGCAAGCTTTAGTAAAATTGTACGATTGTTAGCGGCAGATTTGTTGGTGCTAAATCTACTTACTAGTTTAAAGTCGTATGTTAAAGTGGAGCAAAAAGTATGTTTTGTATGAGCATTTAATTGTTTGCTTTAAAAAAAGTTGATTTTTAGTAGAGGAAATCTTTTAAAGATTTTAAGAGCGTTCGGTTTTATATTTGTAAGCGTTAATATGGCGCCTCGTAGCAAACTCAGCAGCAGAAGAAAAAAAAATTTTAGTTTAAATAGGCTGCTGCATAAAACGAACGACAATGCCTACAAAAAGTTGGTAGTAAGTAATAGATGAAAGATAAAATTTTCTTTTCTTTTCGATTTGAATTGAATTGAATCGTATCACATCGCACTTTCATTCGCACGATGCGATGATGATACTCATCAAAAATAACCGCAGCAACATCAGAGTCATCATCAGCGCGATTTCACCGAATCGTTCGAGTGTAAATAAACGAAAACAAGCATATGTGGTGTACATTCAACAGGCCGAGTGAAACAATTGGAAGACGAATACAAATACTCACAAAACAGACAAACAACAAAACATATACATAAATATGATCATCATGATTATTGTGATGATCGTCATAACAATTATCAGCAACAAAAAAAAAATCAGCTTTTAACTAAATGCATCCTCACTTTCGAAAAAATATTTTCTCGATAATTTAGCAGCATGGATTACAATAGATGGGCATACAAGTTTAATTTGCTTTTTCTCACTTCAGTTGTTTTTGGGATCGTATTTATTTTCATACATTTTTTAAAACCATTTAAAATTTTGTTTTTTATATTTTTTATGAAATATTATATTTTTATTTCGGCACTTATTTTTATTTATTTATTTTTTTTTTATGAAATCTTACCTTTGTGTGCTTTGGATTTTATTCCGTTCTAGTTTTATAATCCGTTAAAATTTCGATTTTTGAATATAATCCCTTGTAAATGGCACGTTACGTTTTCAATACTTTTATTTTATGATATTTTTGTATGAAAGTTGAATTGTTAAAATGTTTAAGATATATTTGTTTTGCTCACTGTTTTATTTTAATTTCAATATAATTTTAAATATATTTCAATTGATATTATTTGTAAAATAAAACACTTCACTTTTTTATTGGTATTTTTATTATAATTTTTTTTTTAATTTTTAAAACAAATTACCGTTTATATTTTGAATATTTTTATAAGATCCGCCTTAAACAGGATTGGTTTTGCAATAGTTTAAGTGTTTAGTTTTTATTAAGTCTATGCGCTAAAAGCAGCACCTCTCTTCGGACGAACAGATAACTTGGAAATGCGGCTTTGCCGTTTTAATATCATCATTTTTATATCGCGTGAAAGTTATGACCTCTTTCTCTGCTCAACGTTATCAAAGACAAACTCAAACTTTCCTTCTCTTTATAACAACAAATTCTCTTTTTCTAAAATAATCAACTACTTGCTGTATAGGAAACTCTAAAAGTTATTGTGAGTAAGAAAAAGTTACCAGAGTTTTAAAAAGTGATGCTAATGCTACAAAAAAACATTTTGAGTTTTGTAAAGCAAAAGAAATATTAAGAAGCAAAAATGCAGCGCTATATGGATAAGCAAACAACACGTCTTGCTCATCAAACTTAAATTTTATTTGAAATATTCATTAGAAAAATTATCAGAAATGTTAAGAATTAAATTATAATATTACATTCAATATAAATAATAACCTCATCCCCTTGTAAGTACTTTTATATTATTTACTTTTATAAACTCTGAACGTCAATTTATTTTAAGCTTTTATTTGCTTCATTTGATTATGGTTTTCTTATTTAACAAATGCAATCTCAAGCTCATTGAAATTTTTGAAGTTTTTCAATAAAAGTTGTCTTATAAGAGTTGAATTAAGAATAAAATGAACAAAGAAGAAGATATGTTTTAGTAAGTGTATACACAGAAAAAAGATTTGTTGGCATTCGGTTGTCAGTAGAAAAATTTATTAAGGCTATAAGAATTTTTATTATAATTCTTTAATATATAATAATACAATAGATTTACTTTAATAAGTACTATATAAACAAAATTATTCTGAATTAAAAGTATATGCAACAAGAAAAATAATTCCGTTTACCAACCAAACTCTTTATACAAATAATTCAACTAATTTAATTGAGTCAACCTTATAAATCCAAGAATAACATGCCTCAATTCTAAATATTGGTGACTGCAACTTCTTATTTTGTTATAACAACATATCTAAAACCGATATTTTATCAAATTATTGGTTAAATTCCTACAAATTAAATTTGTATTAAGAATTATTTTTTATTTTTTAGTTTTGGTATTTCTAATCAACAGTAATTTGCATGAATCAAATTTTGTTGTAAATACCGAATAAATATAAAAGTATGTTTATCCACATAGAATTTTCGAATTAAATTGTCATTTTTTAAAAACAAAACATAAAAAGAAAACTTTTAAATCAATATCACATCATATATAAAAACTTCAAGTAAGAAAATTATAGTTGGTGTAGACCGACTATACGATACCCTATACCATGCGTTTAGAGACCCTATCTGTTCCAACTAATTAGATATAGAAAATAAGTATAAACCGAATTTGGCATTGCTATTAATATATTTTGGGTCCATGTAAACCTTGTAAATTAACTACAGGTCGCAAATGTAAATATATTTTGAAAAAATTTAGTGTGTAAGCTTCTATCGGCCATATGATGAACGCTATTGAAATTGGTGAAAATCGGACATTTCTATTGGACATTTCTTAGTTAAAGGCCCCATATGAAGCTGATTCCCGATCTTGACTTAAATTTATCCAATAACGAAAATATTGCACAGATTTTGCTCAAATTTGGTTTGTGCATTTTTTGCAAAAATTAAGTGACCATACCATATATGGTCAGGATTGATCCTTTTCGACCTAGTCCCCATATAAATATAGCATCCGATGTGAACTTTTTCATATCTGCAGCCAAAAAAAAATAATAATAATGCCTCTCAAATTTGGTTTATGCTTATTTTCCACATCCAATTAGTTGCACCAAAGAGTTAGGGTCTCTAAACCATGGTATAGGGTCTTGACCGACTATAATTTTCTTACTTGTTGTATTTATTTTACGCTATACCACTCTGCAGTTTCGTTAAACAAAATTATTTTCAATCAATACCAATTTTAGTTTAATATATTAAGAATAAAACAACAGCAGAATTATATAAAAACCTAGTATACAATACACAAGGCTTCGGCAGTTTTCAGCCTGAAAAGTACTTGTATACAAGAACCAAGTTTATTTAATTGTTTTTACAAAATTAAGTTATGTTAAATCAACTTAGTTTTTTGTATAAAATAAACTTTTTAACAAGTTAATTCATCCAAGTGGCTTAGATAATTCATGCATGGCCATGCGTGTTCTTTTAGTAAAGCAAACTGGTCAAATCAACAAAGTATTTTGTTCAAATCATCGAACTATCTTAGATAACTCATACATGGCCTTGCATAATCTGTTGGCACAACTGGATGTACGAATTAACAAAGTATTTTATACAAAACATCGAAGTAACTTAGATAATTAATACATGGCCTTGTATAATATTTTAGCAAAGCGGTCTATACCAATTAAGAAAGCATTTTGTACAAAATATCTAAGTAACTTAGATAATTTATACATATCCCTGTATTATCTTTTAGCAAAGCGGATTATACAAATTATCAAAGTATTTTGTACAAATTATCAAAGTAAGTTATGGGATGAACTCTATTGAAATTGGTGAGAATCGGTCCATGTTCAGACCTAGTCCCCATACAAATGACCCCTATGTAATCGATATAAATTGCCATAAGTTCCAAAATATCACATAGATCTCGGTCAAATTGGGTTTGTATGTGTTTATTATATCCATTAATCAGTAGTTCAAAAATAATCCCTATAGGAAAATTCTTAGTCATAGCCATGGTATAGTCATAGTCATGGTATAGGGTATCGTATAGTCGGGCTAGACCGACTATAATTTTCTTACTTGTTTTTTTTTACTTTTTGGAAAGAATAAACTTTATTTTGGTAATTAGGCAGCAATTAGATATATATATATAAATACAAATATATGTATATATATATATATATATGTATATATTACTTATTTGTGTCCCCTAACTAATCATAATTAGCAAAAAAATTTGCAGTTTAATACACAAAACAATATTATACTAAACTATTAGATGGCCTCTTAAAATTTTTACCGGCAAAAAAACAAAATATTTATTATTTCTTTAAAAAAAAAGCACATGTTTATATTTGTATAAAAATGTTTATATACTGTACACTTGCTCAATTTTAAATTAAACTTTCAACATTTTTTATATTAATTTATACAAGCATTTGGATAATTTAACAGTTGATCCACTTGTATAAATTAACTGATTTTTTTATATAATTTGTCGAAGCTTTTAAACGAACTTCATAAATTTTTTTTATTAATTTATACAAGCATTTGGATAATTTGACTTGTATAAATCAACTGATTTTTTTAGATGATTTGTCGAAGCTTTTAAAAGAACTTTATACATGGTTTTATTGGTTTATACAAGCATATGGATAATTTAACAGTTGATCCACTTGTATAAATCAACTAATTTTTTTTTTTTTTGATGACTTGTCGAAGCTTTTAATTTAAAACAATGTTTAATATTACCAATTACTTGTATAAAAAATTTATCATTTAAGAATTCAGTACATTTTTCGTTAGCGAAGCCAACTTGTATAATATTACTATGGTTTTTATTCTCAGTTTAATCTTCATTATTTTAGGAAATTTTGCGGACCATATGCCAATGTGCCATATTTTTAAATTAGTGAAACAACAAACCTTTTTTTTTCAAAGCCGCTTAATTGTGTAAGGACTAATGTTTAACTCCCATTTCAATGATACCACTCAGCCGTATGATTTTTCGACATAAAAACACGATAAAATTCATCGGACTGTCATAAAGTCGTACCAACAATATTTCTCATACTTAGGCCATTTAAACCATCACATTTAAGTTTTATGAAAACAGCTGTTTAGAATAACAACCAAATTTATTTTGAAATTTATATTTTATTTCTACTTTCTTTGTTTTTGTTTTCCTTTTTTTTTAATATTACTAAAAAAACAACTCTGGTCCGATGAAAATTACAAGTTTTTAGAAATGAAAGTAAGCTTTTTACATGATACAACTTTTTCATAATTCTCGACATTTTGACAGGTCGTATTACAAAGTGTAATAGTGTAAACTAACCTTTACTATTTTAGTCTAAAGCATTGTCTGATTTCACTTATATGAAAAATGTACTCCCTTTCTTTGTAAATTTAGTTTACCATCATGTAATTAAATAATTGATCGATTGAAAATGTTTCAGATTATTTTCATCGCTGCCTCGAGTCTACTTGCAAAGTTTCAGCTCGATTGGGTCACGCGAAAGGGGATAAAAATCGATCCAAAGTTTTGTCGACAAGCAGATAAGCAGACACTACGAGTTAAAAAAAAGTTCTAATATAAATATTTTATTCATCAAAAACATCGATAAATGCTAAGTAAAACCAGTGAGGAAATTATAGTCGGTCTAGATCGACCTTAGATACCCTATACCATGTTTGGAGACCCTATTTCTTCGGTCCAACTAATTGGATATTATAGAAAATAAGCATAAACCAAATTTGAGTGGCATTGTTATTAATTTTTTTGGCTGTAGATATGAAAAAGTTCATATCGGATGCTATATTTATATGGGGACTAGGTCGAAAAATGGAGAGATCCTGACCATATATGGTAAAGTCACTTATATTTTGAATAAATATATACAAACCAAATTTGAGAAAAATGTGTGCAACATATTTGTTTTTTGAAAGATTTAAGTGAAAATCGGGAAGCAGCTATGACAAAAAATTACCATATGGGGTTTATTTTTGCACAACTTATAAATAAGTGGAATAAACACACACAAACTTAATTTGATAATTATATGATAATTTGGATCTTATGGCAATTTAAGTCGATTTCATAGGGGTCATTTGTACAGGGACTAGATCTGAACATGGACCGAATTTCACCAATTTCAATACCCTTCATTCCATGGCAGATAAAAGCTTATATATCAAATTTTAACAAAACTTATATATATTTGCGACCTGTAGTTTTATTACAAAGTTCACATGGACAGACGGACGGACGGACGGACGGACATCGCTATATCGACCCAGAAAGTGATTCTGAGGCGATACGTATAATATAAGATGGGTCTAAGTCAAATATTTTTGGTAGTTACAAAGAGCAGCACATGCGGTTTGGGTATAATGAATAAATCCATTGTACCAACTAAATGCCGAAATTTACACAATCGACTTTATATTTAAATACAAATTCGGTTGCAATAACGGATCCGTTTACTGTGTGTAGCTGTACTAATGTGTAAGACAATAAGGATTAATAAATATTAATATAAAATTAATTATAATCTTTCTTCCCAGGCGATTACATTGAGATCGAATAAGCCCCGTGGTTATATCTACGTTCATCGTGAACGCAAAAAGAACAAAAATAAAATATTTTTTATCATCAAGGTTATATTTTTCGAAAGTTAGTTACTCGTATGTGTGAGATTTACACTGGTTAATATATGGTTATCCATTACTTCTCGAAGTGGTAAGTCTTACTAAGAAAATATAGAAATCTCTGAAATAGAGCAAGTAAAGTATATGATTTACAATTTAAGGGAAACGAATTTAATTGCAAAAGCTTTTACTTTTATTAAAACTAGCAGATTCCAGCGCTCGAAATTCGAGTGAAATTTCTTGGATATTTTATTTCTCAACTTAGCCAATTCACAAACCAACACATTTTTAGTTTATTATTATTGTGAATGAAGATAACAAACTCATTAACAAATACAATAACAAATTTAATAAATACACACTTAGTATACGTATAATTTTATGTATGTATTAGTAGCAACTTTATATGCAATTTACTCAAAATAAAGGAAAAAATTAAAAAATCTGTAAGTCTGGTGAACAGCTACAAAGAAATACCTTTCAAATAATATATGTTTGGTCTAAATTGGGATAAAACGGTAGAACAAAACATCGGTAACAAGAAATCACCTAGCCTATTAATATTATAGATTCTAACATTTCATCCCAAAAGCACTGACAAGGAAGGTATCAAGAGTGGAACCCTCAGATCTTTCTAAAATATGGTACAGGAGACTGAAAAATAAAATAAGGTCCCGTCTTTTTGTAGTTTCCCGAGTTCATATTCGAGCTGCTAAAAAACGATTTTTTTTAATTTTTATGGTAAAAAATATTTTCTTTTAAATTTTAATTTCATATTTACCGCAGAAAAGGTTGCTTCGGAAAGATTCGGCTAATACTTAAACTAACGAAAATATCGAAAGAAACAAAAAAACGTATTAAAATCTGTAGAGATTAATATATGTGAGTTTATGACCAATTACACTGTGGAACAGATTCAGCTTAGCAAAAGTTAGGTCGATTCTGAGAGTGAGGGGTGAAAATAGAGGCTAAATTAGAAGACCCGTATCGCGGCATTTGTTTATGTTAGTTCGAATTTTTTTTAATCGACCTTCGAACTTTGCAGTCAAATGCCGATTTTCGGCATATTGTTTATATGGTTTTTTGGCTATAACTCGTCGACTAATTGATATTTTTCAATCTGTAAAAGCCAAATTACTGCTAGAGAAATTTTTTAAAAAACCGAAAGCTGCCAACAAGGTATTAAAGGAAGAAACCAGTACAAACAGCATAACTGGAATAGTCGCATTGGACGGAAATGGCCTAAAGGCAATAGGCTACACGAAAGTCTTGTTCCTGAAATGAAAATTTTGTTGCCGTTGCTCCACATTAAACTTGGCATTGCTAAAAATTTTTTGAAATGTATCGCAAAAACACCAGCAGTACTGAACCGCTTAAAAAACATTTTCCCAAGACTAAGTAACGCCAAAATTCAGGAAGGGGTTGTTAATGGTCCCAACATACGGAAACTAATGAGTTGTCAAGATTTTGACCAAGTTCTGACAGACCGAGAATTAAATGCATGGCTCGCATTGAAAGCAGTCATTAAAGGACATTTGGGTAAAGAAAGCAAATACAACTACAGGCAATCTATTGCAAACATATTGGCAGCTATCGATGAAATTGGGGTTAATATGTCGTACAAAATTCATCTCTTACATCAGCATCTTGATCAACTCGCTCAACAGTTGCCAACTGAATCTGATGAGCAAGGCGAACGTTATCACTAAACTGCGCTTCCATTTGAAATAAGGTAACTATAGAGTGTGCATATTTTGAATTCCTAGATTTTTCTAATATCTTTGTCAGAGTGCACAATTTAAACATGTTAACGATTGAAATCTATTTTCGTTTCAGGTACAGAGGAAAGAAATCTCCAGATGCAATACTCGCTGAAATTTGTTGGTGGTATAAAAACACCTTTGAAGAAGAGGACGACGAGAAAAAGAGGAAGAAGGGGAAGACAAAGATGAAATTCTAGGATATCTGTTGGACGAGATTATCGACCTTTCTGATGATGATGACGATGACCAAGATATTAGAGGGAGAAGTGATGTTGATCCACAGCCGCCTGCGAAACGGCAACTGGCAAAATCATTAATTTAATTTATTTAATTTTTTTACTTAAAACTTTTCATAACTAACATTTCAAAAATATATTTTTTTCCATATTTTTATAATTTCTTTTTCAATGTTTCTTCAAAACCAACACTGAACAAAATTGGTACATAAAAAATGAAAAGTAAATTAATATTAAGCTGGAAAACGCAAGTTTTGTATTAAGATTGTTTTCTTTTCAAATTAAATTTATTGAAGAAACTGAGAAGCATATTATAGATCAAACAGAAAGCAAAAAAGACTTAGTTTTGTGGAAAATATTTTCAAAAAGCATGAAAAAAAATAATTTTTCCAACATTTTGCTTCATAAGCACCACAAAAATTTTCTAAATCAATTTTTTAAAAAATTTTAATTGTTGCGCAGGTCTGTAGCAATAACTTGGCTTTTACAGATTGAAAAAATATCAATTACTCGACGAGTTATAGCCAAAAATTCATATAAACAATATGCTGAAAATCGGCATTTGACTGCAAAGTTCGAAGGTCGATTAAAAAAAAAATCGAACTAACATAGCCTCTATTTTCACCCCTCACTCTCAGAATCGACCTTAGTTTTGCTTACCTGAATTTGTTCCACAGTGTTATTATACACTAGCGGTCCCAGAACAATCCGACCTGACGTATAGGTGATGGCAGTAGTTTGAACAAATAACTTTGGCGAAGAGTCGCAACCTTATAAAATATATGATTTAAGTTTCAAGTCGCCATGTGATTTAGTTTTTTTTTTTTGGAGCCATCAAAAGTAAACGATCTCAGTGTCCAATTGGGATGGTCACGTCAGAAATGGTTAAGAAAATCCATGAAATCATCGGCTAAAGGTAAGTGAGCTAGTTGAAATGATAGGCATATTGACCGAAAATTTGGAGATGAAAAAGCTGTCCGCAAGATAGGTGTCGCATTTACTGGCAATAGAACAAAAGCAGTGTCGTAAAGATGTTCCAGTAGTGTTTTTGGCAATGTGTCATCGCAATGAAGTCGAATTTTTGCATCGATTCATAACTACGGATGAGACATGTGTTCACCACTACACACCTGAAACAACGGAACAGGTGAAATGGGAGACTCGTATCCAAAGATGGCGGAGACTGTTCCATCTGCAAGCAAGGTTATGGCGTCTGTTTTTTGGGATACGAGGAATAATTTTTATTTTTCAAAGGGAAAAACTATCAAGGACGAGTATTATACAAATTTTTGCAACATCTAAGTGATGAAATTAAGGAAAAAGCCGCATTTGGCAAAAAAGAAATTATTGTTCCATCAAGGCAATGTTAATTAAGCACAAAAAATTGCTCGGTGAAAAAAGATTTGCCAAAAATGAAGAGGTGAAGTCTGAGGTTGATGGCTTTTTTTTAAGGACCTACCCAGTTCTTACTATAAACAGAGATCGAAGGTATTGAATATCGCTGGGAAAAGTGTATCGAGGTAATAGGAGATTACGATGAGAAATAACAAAAATTTTTCCCAAATTTGTTTTTTTTTTTGTCAGGTCGGGTTAGTCTGGAACCGCCAGTACGTCTACATACAAAACCACTGAAAATTTATTGTTTTCTTATGACATGGCTACAACGGTCTTAGAATTACTAATCATATGATACCAAATTCATTTATAGTTACTATGGAGCAATTATGAAAAAAAAAAAACGAAAAAGTTAGATTTTTAAAAACCTTTGTAACATTATATAAATATATGATTGGGCAGCGAAAAAAATACTGGTGCTTTCTTTTCCCGACCCCTATAACATATCCGAATTTTAAAGCGATCCTTCCAGATGAGCGCTTTTTGGATAGTAAAAAACGCCAGTTCAACATATAAAAAGCTTAATTAATATTATTGGTTTCATGTTCACTCATTTAAAAAAAAAATTACTCTCTTTATAAATATGAAATATATGCCGAAGATAGGCTCTTCTTTAAGAGAGCGCTTTTAAACACGTTTAAAATTACTACCAATTTAACAGCAACAAAAACCTTTACAACTGGTACCGTACAGGTTTCCTCATTGATAGTAAGAGTGAGTGTTGTTTTTTTTTAATGTCATATGTTTTAAGCTCCTCCATTCATTTAAAAAATATACGAACAAAGGTACCTGTTTCTGTATGGAAAGATTCAATAATTATGATGAATATGATGTTTGGTTTGTTAGTTGCCGTTGCTAGAAGATGTTTAGCATGTTGTTCATGTACTGCTTTACTCTTGCTTATTACTGTTGTTAAGGAATTTTCTTTTAAAATATATATTTCTTGGTTTTTAGTTTTTTATTTTGTGTGTGTTTACCTCACGTACATATTTTACGTATGTATAGCACGAACCTTACTGCAATAGAGAAATGTTTTTTTTTTTTGATTTGTTGTGTCAAGGTAACTCGTGACGTGCGTAATTTTGTATGATGATGATGATTTTTACCTTAAGTGATGTTAAGCTTACATTTATTTATAATTAGTCACCTATTTTAAGGTTTTTATACCATTTAATTCGATTTGAAATTATGTATTAATTTGTGTTTTAAACAAAAGACTTAAGCAACAAACTTCATAAGGCAAGGTTGATATAACAGATATATAAAACTAATCGAAAACTCCAAAAATGAATTATGTTGATATACAGCTATTAGTCATACAAATATTCAAAAATGTTGATGCAATAAAAAATTAAAGAAATTTAGAAAAGTTAATAGCTAGATCGATATTTTCATGATTAACTATGATGTAAGTGGTATCAAAAAATGCAAAATGGTATTTTCACAAAAATTCAAAAATTATAATAAAAATCTATATTACGTTCTTAAAATTAATCTAGTCGTCTAGGGATATTAAACGGTACCATGAGATTTTATAAAAGGCCTAAGGTGCGAAAATACTGGTTGAGTTTATTCAGATTTTCCTCTAATTGTTGCTGTTATATTGGTTTATGTTTACATCGGATGTGATTGTGACCATATTTGGCGATGTCTCTTACATCTCTGACACTGGTATATTTATATATCTGAACTCTTTTGAATTATTGTTCTAGATCACAGATGAATGAATTCGAATGATGAAATTTAATTGTTAATAAATGAAAAGCAAATCGAAACCGACCAGTACGTTTCATTGCATGTGACTTGAAAATGGTAAGAAATATTGTAGGTTATGTTCTAGACAACGTTTCTGAAACCTTCTCTACAGAGTGGCTGATGAATATTGCTACATTAAGAAACTCAAATAACTTTTTTTTCAGTGTATGGAATTAACTTTTCTTTTATTCATGTTAAAGCTCATTTAATTTTATTAAATATTCCTTAATTCATTTTAAAAATAATGGAAAAATAATTTAAATGCCCCCCCCCCTGCTCATTGATGCATGTGCGGCATCTTATAAAAAAAAGTTGTTCATTACTGCTTGGAGAGTTGAGACAGGAATAGCCGCAATTGTTGCTCGAATGGATTGCTTTAGTTCATTTAAATTTTTCGGTTTTGCTTTGTAGACTTCCTGTTTGCAATAACCCCATAAGAAAATGTCAGGTACAGCAAGAAGCCAACGGAATTTGGGGTTTCTGGGAAATTTTCATCGCAATTCTGTCATAACAGGCTGGGCTATGTGAGGAGTTGCACCATCTTGCCGAAACCATACAGAGTTGAAAGAAATTCTCTTTCGGCGTAATTCTGGATAGAAAAACTCTCTCAACATGCTCAAATAATGGTCTCCAGTAACCATAACGGTGTGACCGTTTTCTTCAAAGAAGTGATGGAACTGCACACCACACTGTGACACGAAGTGGATGCAAATCCGTCTCGTGGAGTATCTGTGGGTTGGAAGCACTCCATATTCGACAATTTTATTTGTATATGTTGCCGTTTAAATCAAAATGGTCTTGTAAGACATAAAAAGGCAGTTCAACATGTTTCCGTCATCTTTCACCATTTAAATCAGCTTCTGGCAAAATTTCAAACGAATCGGCAAGTCTGCTGCATTCAGTTTGCTGAGCATTTGAATTTTATAGGAATAAGTCCAAATCATTGTGCATAATTGACTGAAATGACTGTCTGCTTATACCCATTTGAGCAGATAAGCTCCTTGTCAAACTCTTGGATTGTTTTGTATTACAGCAGCTATAGCAGCGATTGTTTCCTTCGTCCGAACTGAAGGGTTTCGATGGTAAGGTCTTCTTTCGACTATCCCATGCTCGGCAAAATTGTTAACAAGTCTCATTATGGTCCATCTGCTCCTAGATCGCCGCCAAATATGCGCATATACTTTCTTTTAACCGAAACTACTGACTCCAGTGCGTGATAGCGGCGGACAATCAAATTCTTGTTTCAGTGTCCCAGTTATTCATTTTTGTTAAATCTAAAGATCAGTCTGCGAAAAAAATTAAGCAGATTCATTAATTTAATTCTTTATTTAATAGAAAAATTACAAATTTACTTATTAACTAAAACTTATTGCCTTTTATCTAAAGTATGATAATTATGTGAGGTAAGATATTATAAGCTTTAAAGCAATATTATTTATAAGCTTTAAAGCTTTAAAGCGAGTGTTGATACTCTCAATACATTGAGCTACATATTTAGTGTCACTTATAGTATGAAGCCTAGACGTAGAAAAGTGCCATGGTAGTTTTAGAACCATTTTAAGAAGTTTATTTTGGGCAATTTGCAAGCGTTTTAGGTGGGTTTTTGCACAATTACCCCATATAGCACAACCATATAGGATTATTGCCTGGAAAATGACTTTTACTATTAGAATTTTATTTGAATTGTTAAGAAGAGAGTTTTTACTTATTAGGGGGTATAATATTTTCTTGTACAAATCGACTCTTTCTATGATGTATGAAACGTGGGTGCTAAAAAGTAACTTTTTATCCAAAAAAGTATTTAACTTTGTCCGACCAAGATATAGTGCTACCCGAAAGGGTAAGATTATATTGGGTAAATAACATAACTTTCTTTTCCTCGTAAAAAAGATAGCCTGTATTTTACTCGAATTGAGTTTAATCTTCCACTTGTGGTAGTATTCTTCCAATTTGTGTAGCGAACATTGAAGCTCTGTCAAAATATCTTGACTGAATTCATGTGTAAAATAAACCGTAAATCTATGCCCATGAGCAGCAAATTTGCATGGACTAATTACAGGCATATCAGAACAATATAAATTATAAAGCAGTGGACCTAAAACTGATCCTTGAGGAACACCTGTAGGAATAACATTTAATTCGGATAAGGAATTGCCCATAGCCACACAAAAGAATCTATTACTTAAAAAGTTTTTGATCAGTTTAATAAGAAATAGCGGAAAGTTAAACTGTATAAGTTTGTAGATAAGGCCATTGTGCCATACAGAATGCCTTTCTCTTTTTTGAGTTTCTAATAACATCAGTTACTAAAATTAACTCAGAACTTGGTGTGATAATGTCCAACGAATCTAAGTATTCTACAGATTGATTGACAGTTGGTTCATGATTAGAGTTATCAGATAGTCTGTGATTTAGACCAAATGTAAAGGGTGATTTTTTAAGAGCTATAGGAAAGTTTTCCAAAAAAAAACACATAAACTTCAGAAAAATGAATGAAATCTTTATTTGAATCGATAGTACGGTCCATATAATTTAATGTTTGAAGATTATTTCATGCAAATGTAAACCGTGACTGCGCCTCAAATGGTCCATCCCGCTTAGTCCAATTTTGGCATACTCTTTCCAACATTTCGGCCGGTATTTCAATGTTGTCTTCCAATGCGTCAATTGAAGCGGGATTGTCTGTATAGACATGAGCTTTAACATAGCCCCACAATTTACGTACCCATTGAGCCAAAAATGAGCTTCGTCGCTGAACACAATTTTTCGGTAAAAAAGTTGATATTCGGCCAACTTTCCAAGAGCCCATTCACCAAAAATACTACGTTGCGGTAGGTCGTTCGGCTTCAATTCTTGCACCAGCTGTATTTTGAAAGGCTTCACAACTAAATCCTTCCGCAAAATTTTCCACGTTGTTGAGTAACAGAGGCCCAATTGCTACGAACGGCGTCGAATCGATAATTGATGGTCATCATTAACACTAGCCGATACAGCTGCGATATTTTCTTCAGTTCGCACTCTACGTAAGAGTGTTGGTGGTTTAATGTCCAACAATGTAAATTTGGGGCGAAATTTAGTCACAATAGCCCGAATAGCCGCTTCAGTGGGTCGATTAAACTGACCATAAAATGGAAGAAGCGCGCGATGAACTTTCTTAACAGAGCACGCATTTTGATAATAAAATTCAATAACTTGCTCGTTTGTAAGACGATTCTTGGTTAAATTATAGACCAAACTGAAGATGTTTGACAATGAAACAAAACACGAAACGTGCGTTAGCTGTTTAAACCAGTGTTGCCAAAAAGATAATAGCTAAAAAATCACCCTTTATTTGCAAATGCATTGACTTTATCATCATTAGAAATTAAAATATCATTACCGACTATAAGGTAGTGACACATAATAGACTTATTTTTTAAAATTTTTGTTGTATTCCAAAAGGATTTTAATCCTTTATCCATGGCACTAAGTCTATCATTCCATTGCCGATTACGGTATAAGTAAATCTCATTACGAATAATAACTGTATGTCTATTCATAACTTCATAATCAGAGTATTGTCTGTACCTCACCCAATCTCTACGTAATTGATTTCTTGTTTTAATTAAGCGCAATATATAATCCGGCAGCTTTAAATAATTTATTTTTGGTGTACACAAAGGCACAGATTTTCTAACAGCGTTAACCAGAGAGCTAGTGAGGCAGCCTACATGATCATCTATATCCTGTGTAGTATTAAAATTGATATTATTCAATATATTATTATGAATGCAGTTTTTAACAACCGTTTTATATTTTTTCCAATTCGCTTTTTTGAAGTTAATGTATAAATTCTCAACCAAAGGCATGAATGTAGAAAGCTTTATATACACAGAAGATAGCAGATTCATTAAATAGAAAAAAAAGTTATTAAATTTTTTTCGGTAGCGGCTTTCATCAGCCACCCTGTATAGCAAGGTAAGAATTTAGAAAAGTAATTAATATTTTTAAAGGAGAGATACTTCCAGATTAGAAAACTTATATTGCAATAACACAATATCTTGTTATCCTTATTTTTAACAACTTGACCTTACACACTGCACAAGTCTACGGAGTAGTGTGTACAGCCACGATATTTCCACTCTATTTTGGCCTGATTTAACTTTTTTTTATTTATTTTTTTTTTTTTTATTTATTTATTAGGTCAATGGAATAAATCCTTACAGACCTGTATAAATGATATAATTACATATGTACATATATTGAAACAATTAAATGATTTAAAAATAAAAACAAATAGTTAGGAATTTAAGAAAATAATGATATTATGCTTAATTACATCAGTGTTCAACGAAAAATCAATTAATTGATAAAGATTATTATAAACACAACAAATTCTTCTAAAAGGATCAGCTAGAGCATAGTTGGTATGAAAAGATTTAACAAAGAGTGGTTGGAATTGGCGTGATACTCGTTGAGGAACATTAAAAGTTATATTGTTGACAAAAAAGTCAGAACAGATTTCACCATTAATTAGGTTGATCATAAATGTTACTTTTAGCATAGTCCTACGGCTTTCCAAAGTAGGTAATTTTATTAATTTAAGTCGATCAACGTATGAAGGTAGATTATTTGCAGAATTCCAAGGTAAGCCACGTAAGCAAAAGAGTAGAAATTGTTTCTGTACAGACTCGATTCGTTGAATATGAATGTTATAGAAGGGATCCCATATTATTGACCCATATTCTAAAATAGGTCTTACAAGAGATGTAAAAAGTTGTTTGGTTATGTAAGGATCAATAAATTCTTTTGCCCATCTTTTAATAAAGGCGAGTGTACCTCTAGCTTTATGAACTGTCATGGTGACGTGAGATACAAAGTTTAATTTAGGATCAAGTAGAATCCCTAAATCCAGAAAAGTATCAACAAGTTCAAGCTGATATCCGCTCAAAAAGTAGTTAGCAGGAAAAACATTATTTCTAGAAAAACGCATACATTTACATTTTTTCAAATTCAGTTCCATTAGGTTACGGTTACACCACGAAAAGAAATTGTTGAGATCTGATTGAAGATGAATATGATCATTATGTTGACAGTAACTTAAAAAAATTTTAACATCATCAGCGTACATTAAAACGTTACAAAAATTTATCACTTTTGGAAGATCATTGATGAAAAGGGAGAAAAGAATTGGTCCAAGATGGCTGCCTTGAGGAACACCAGAAGTCACAGTAATATCTTTAGATGACATATTATTATAAATTACACGTTGTGTTCTATCAGAAAAATATGATTTTATCCATTTAAGGCTTAATGGTGTTAAACCTAATAAATCCAATTTGATCAGTAGAAGGTTATGGTTTACTTTATCGAAAGCCTTACTAAAATCGGTGTATACTGCATCTGTTTGTTTTTTCTTGACAAAACCATCATTAA
This sequence comes from Cordilura impudica, assembly GCA_963682025.1. Taxonomy (NCBI): domain Eukaryota; kingdom Metazoa; phylum Arthropoda; class Insecta; order Diptera; family Scathophagidae; genus Cordilura; species Cordilura impudica. Next base: position 128,536,969 of record OY821519.1, read on the forward strand.
TTATTGTCGTAAAATGAAGCACGTTTGTAACGGTAGAGCATCCTTTCCGAAATCCGTGTTGAAATGGTGACAAAATTGACGATGAGTGATAGCACAAAAAATCTGTAATAAATTTCTCGAAAAGCTTAGGGATTGCACTAAGTTTAGCAATACCACGGTAATTAGAAACATCCGATCTATTTCCAGATTTAAATAATGGAATGATGTAAGAAGTTCTCCAAAATTTTGGAAAATAACCGTTTTTTATTGACGCATTAAACAAGAGAGTCAGTGGTGTTGCCAAGGAAGTAGCACAATAATTGAGTATAGAACTAGGTACTCCATCAGGTCCATGAGTAAATGAAACTTTAAGTTTCTTCAGGCTATTAACAAGTTCTGCCTTATCGATTAGGGGAAAAATATAGCTTGATTTGTGTTTATTGGATATGAATAGCTGTTGGAACAATATTGAGCAACAGAATATGTACTAGCAAAAAAGTCTGCAAACATGTTACTTATTATAGTATCATCACTAGATTCGATATCGTTAAATTTCATTACAGATGGATAACCAGTAGTTTTTCTTTTTGAATTAACAAAGTTGTAAAATGCTTTAGGATTACGATTGAAATCTTCCTTCATTTTGTTTAGATAGTTTTTGTATAAATAATTGTTAAGAATATTATATTCGGCACGATGAATGGAGTATTTTTCAAAATATACAAGAGAACCAAAAATTTTATACTTTTTATAATACTTGTTCTTCAAATTTTTTAATCTTGATAGTTGTTTTGAGTTCCAAGGCGGGCCAGTTCGTTTGTAGACAGAACGCTTTGGGATGCATTCATCCATAAAAGAATGCATAGTTCTATAAAAGACCTCCACCATTAAATCAATAGAAGTATGGCACAACAAATCATTCCAGTTAGTGTTAGAAATTAGACCAATCAATTTGCTATAGTTGGTTTGTTTAAAACAAAAAACTTTATCTTTATTAATACGAATATTGGATCCACCAAAAGTAGGCAAAACACAGCTAATTTCAATAGTTGGATGAAAGCGATCTTCCGGCAAGGTGATAGGATCAGAGCGAGTTATTATACAATCTTCCGGATTATTTGTAAATACCAGATCTAGCAGTTTACCGTATTCATTAAATATGCCATTCATCTGGTAAAGACTAAGATCAACTATCTCATTCAATATTAAATCATCACAGTTATTAGATTTAATTGGAATAAAATCCGGAGCATCAGGCGAATTTTTCCATATTATAGATGGTAAATTAAAATCTCCAACAACAAAAATTAAATCCTCAGGTTTAGCACGTTGAGCAACTGATTTGATGGCCTGAACGTGTTCAAGGTATATTTCTTCGGGAGAATTAGGAGGTATATACGAACAGGTTATGAAAATGATTTTATAATTAAGCTTTATCATTACACTGACAAACTCAATATTTGGAGACGATTCAGATTGAAGAGATTCGGAAGCAAACAGGCATGATACAGCAATTAAAACACCACCACCATTACGATCGTTTCTGTTATATCTATATATTTGATAATTGTTACATAGTAACTCAGAATTAAAAACATTATCTTTCAGCCATGTCTCAGTAAAGATGATAACATGAAAATTAAAATCATAACTGTTAACTAGTAGATTAGACATTTTAGTATTTAAACCACGAACATTCTGATACATAATGATTAGTCGTTCAACGGGTAAAGAATCTAGTTTTTTGAATTAATGTTGAAATTCGTATTTTCATTTAACTCATTAACTCATTAAGCCTCAACAACTTTAAATTTTCTCTGGTAAAATAGTATTGATTTTGTTAAAAAAAAAGTCCAATCCAATTGAAAGATGTTGCGGTCTAATAAAAATCAATTTGAAGAAGATTAAACAGACTGCCAATAACATGAAAGATTTTGAAAGAAAATGAAGGAATGCCTTCAACACAAATAAGATTTGAAAAATAATATTCAGAAAAAGTAGAGAACGAAGTGGAAATGAAAATATATTGGGTCTAGTGGGTTTAGTGGTATTTGTTCCCCACAGATATAAAAAGTCATACCAATTGCTATTTTTACATGGGGTCTAGGTCGGAAAATAGACCAATCACGGCAATATTAAACAAAGTCAGTTATTTTTCGCAAAAACATTTATAAATTAAATTAGAGAAAAATCGGTGCAATATTTTTTCCATGGCCTACTTTTACAAATTTAAAACAAAACATTTCTTCATTCTCGAATTCAGTTAATTTGGCAGTTAAGTCATTGAAAGACTTTTGATCTTAGTCCATAATTTTGAATTTCTTCTGTTAATACGATAACAGTTTAATTCACTATTTTCTTACTTTTGCGATTGCTAACATTTCCATAAAATAATTATTTTAAAATTTCAAAATTGCCGCATTTACAAAATTAAATACTTAAAACAAATATTGTTTAAAAGCTTAAAAGCCTTCTACGTATTTATAATGGCGTATACAAAATTTTATATTTTTCATGTCTAATATTGCTGCTTTATTTTAAAATTTGACTTTTTCGAACAAAAATATGTAATAAAATTCAATAACAAACACAAAAATATTTTGAATATCCACAGTTTATTTCAGATTTAGCTTTTATTAATAAAATCTTCTTAGTTTTCCATAAATTTTAAAAATGATTGGTAAATATTATTAATTATTTTTAAAAACGATTGTTAATTCATTGTGAAGGCACTACTGACGACCGGCATCTTAATATGTTGTTGAAACAGTTTCTCAACTTGTTGCCATTATGGGCGATTACTGTTTTTATACCCTCAACTCTAGTGTGCAGAGGGTATATATAAGTTTGTCATTCCGTTTGTAATAATTAGAAAAAAAATTTTGGACCCCATAAAATATATATATTTGTGATCCTTATAACAACCGGAGTTGATATAGCGATGTCCGTCTGTCGTCTGTCCGTCTGTGGAAATCACGATGACGGCATCAATTGGGCAGCTGGGGCGCTCGTTGGCATAAAAAATGATTCATTAACATCCTGAAAAGTTTGCTATTTAAAATCGTCCAAATCGGTCGATTAGGGCCCGAGACTTGAATGAAGAACAAAAAAAGTCTTGAAAAAATATAATTTTCTATGTTGTTCTTGTCACGATCACGCCCTCAATAGGATAGCTAAGGTGATCATTTTTAGTGAGAATGATTCTCCAAATTCATGGGAAGATTACTATTTTAAAAATCATTAAAATCGGTGGAACAGGTCCAGGGAAATCTCTGAAAAAGTAAAAAAAAATGAAAAATATGATGTTTCTATATTGTTCATGTTGTTATTCTAAATGTTTTGTAGTTGTCATAGCTGGACTTGTTGTTTTTGTGGTCGTTGTGGTAGTAATATAATAAAAACTAACCCTTTGTACATTTTTTATTAACTCTGGTAGAAAAATTTAAAAGTTTCCATTGTTTTGGCACTACTAAAAAAATTTGTTAGATCATTTCTGTTATTACCACGAGCCTGCCTGCAAAATTTCAGGTCGAATGGCTCACGGAAAATTGGTTAAAATCGATCCAAAATTTTTTCGACAATCAGACACTACGAATTAATATAAAGGGAGTAAAAATTCACCAACATCTAAAGCAAATAATGCTAAAATACCTAGTTGTTAATAAAAAAAAAATAATGTAAATATAGCAAAAAAAAAATTTATGTATAAATTTATTTATAAATTTATATAAACATATTAAATAATACAAATAATATACATATATTATATATGTATATCCATAACAACTGCATGTTAGAAATAAATCGGTATATTAATTTATTTACATAAATTTCTGCAATATTTTTTTGTGGGGAAAATACATTTCTTTTGCATTAACAGAGTGTCACTTCATTTTACTCAGCGTGACTATGCCACAGTAGATGGCGCCACAATTTTTGTTTGTTCTAATTTGCTTTGCAATAGTTATTTCTATTTTAACATGAATGTTAATATTTTCAACTGGATATCATACAGAACAATGTTAAGAGTATACACGGGCTGGTCTTTTATTTCATACGTATTTTCATTATTCTTTTACAAATATGAACATAAGTTTGGCATATTAACTTTTTGTAGTCTTTACAAAATAGAGTTACCGAGTTCATCAATGAGTTTTTTGCTTTCAAAACAGTTCTACATAGTTATATAGAATTATTATTCTGCTTTACCTACAAAATATCTGATTGCGATTACATCTAATTTTTAAAAATTGTTTATAATTACTAAAGCATTATTATTCACATAAATACAAAATTGCACTTTTTAAATTTTCCATTCAAATTTAAGAAAATATCAATTCTAAAAACTGGAATTAAAAATTTCCAATTATGAATTACAATTAATTGAATTTCAGAAAATCATATCAAAACGTCGGAAATTATAATTTTAAATTTAGAAGACATCAATTGCATCTTTAATATATAAATGTTATTCGTTAAACACAAATTGAAATTCAAAAACAAAAAAACACCAAATACCTATGTTTACATTTAAAAAAATTTTACATTTAAAAAAAATATTGACATTGAGGAGAAATTAATAGCTTTTCAGTACCGCGATTCAGTAACTTCTTTTAACGATAGTCGAATCGTTAAAAAAAGAAAATAGCAAAATTATCAGTAAAATTTTTAAACGATATTCGCTATTGTTACAGTCAGCTGTTGTTGTTATCTAAACGACAACCATTTTTGTGTTGTTTATTCAATCGATAAAAACTTCAATTTTTAGGTTGAAATGTCGTCACACATAAATAAAAATCATAAAATAATGAAAATATTTTGGTTTTATTAAAAAACTTTTTTATATAAATAATAAAATTAAATAGCATATTCAATTCATTATTTCATTTTCAAATAAATACACAGAAATATTAGTAAAAAAATAAAGATATTAAACATAAAAATAAAATCATCGTGTCAAACACGAAGTAATTTGTTTTTCTCTATTCTTCTTTGCGTTTTTCGCTTATTTTGACAGAGATGCCACTCGTTTACAATTTAAATATATAGAAAAATAGATTTGTCGACTGTCGTTAAGATGTATGTACTTAGTGAATCACTTAATCCTTAGTGCAAACAACAATAGCTGTCGATATATTTTGCGATTGTCGGATCGATGAAATGTACAGAATCACACTACAGAAAACATTAATTTAAGTTCAATGAATTTTAGAAAACGTCAAATGATATTTAAAAATTGCGAACACAAAAACTGTTACATAAATAAACGCAATTTGATGAGAATGTTATTTTTTATATATAAATTTTCACAATTTTTTTTGGATGAAAATTTGAAGTTTTTCAGAAAATAAAGAGAACAAATTATTTTAATTAAAATGTTTGGGACATTTGGTTTTTTGCGTTTGGTTTCCCTAATTTGAATATTTATTATTATAAATTTATTCTCAATGTTTTCCAAATATGGCAATATTTGAATAAAGAAATTGAGAGAGTTTTTTTTAGGGATTATTTGGCCAGTTAAAAGAAACTATACAGCCATCTCCAATTAGCACGATTTAATGCATGTAGTCACCCTACACAACCATTACCTTTGCAATGGAGGTTAGGGCGAGCTATTTAATTAGCAAAAACTAAATTAAACGAGAAGTTATGTCATATAACCGGAAACACATGCATATAGGTATATAACCTAAATGCATGCCGATCAGCAACCACGATGACCAAAAAGCAAACACCGAAATAAATCCGAAATAATGGAAAAGACGAAAACCAACCCAAAGAATTTGCTGAAATAATTTGGTATTAAGTTTAACAAATTGTTTACTTTTTCATTTACATTTATTATCAAGGCTCAAACCGAGGTGGAGGGTATCAAAGATTCGGCACAGCCGAATTTAACACTTTTACTTGTTAAAGTATAAATTCTCAACCAAAGGCATGGATGTAGAAAGCTTTATACATATACACAGGAAGATAGCAGATTCATTAAATAGAAAAAAAAGTTATTCAATTTCTTTTGGTATAGCGAGGTAAGAATTTAGAAAAGTAATTACTATTTTTAAAGGAGAGATACTTCCAGATTAGAAAACTTCTATTGCAATATCACAATATCTTGTTATCCTTATTTTTAACAACTTGACCTTACACACTGCACAAGTCTACGGAGTAGTGTGTACAGCCACGATATTTCCACTCTATTTTGGCCTGATTTAACTTTAACTCATTAAGCCTCAACAACTTTAAATTTTCTCTGGGAAAATAGTATTGATTTTGTTTTAAAAAAAAAGTCCAATCCAATTGAAAGATATTGCGATCTAATAAAAATCAATTTGAAGAAGATTAAACAGACTGCCAATGACATGAAAGATTTTGAAAGAAAATGAAGGAATGCCTTCAACACAAATAACAATTGAAAAATAATATTCAGAAAAAGCTGAGAACGAAATGGACACAAAAATATAACTATTATTTTTATTTTAGAATAGTTTTGTTAGGAAAATATATTGGGTCTATTGGGTTCAGTTGTATTGTTACGAATTTGTTCCCCACATATATAAAAAGTCATACCAATTGCAATTTTTACATGAGGACTAGGTGGGAAAATAGACCAATCATGGCGATGTTTAACAAAGTCAGTAATTTTTCGCAAAAATATTTATAAACTAAATTAGAGAAAAATCTGTGCAATGTTTTTGCCATGGCCTACTGTTACAAATTTAAAACAAAACATTTCTTCATTCTCGAATTCAATCAGTTTGGCAGATAAGTCATTGAAAGACTTATGACCTTAATCCATAATTTTGAATTTGTTCTGTTAATACGATAACAGTTTAATTCACTATTTTCTTACTTTTGCGATTGCTAACATTTCCATAAAATAAATATTTTAAAATTTCAAAATTGCCGCATTTATAAAATTAAATACTTAAAACAAATATTGTTTAAAAGCTTTAAAGATTTTTGCGTATTTATAATGGCGTAAACAAAATTTTATATTTTTCATGTCTAATATTGCTGCTTTATTTTAAAATTTGACTTTTTCGAAAAAAAAAAAATGTGTAATAAAATTCAATAACAAACACAAAAATATTTTGAATATCCACAGTTTATTTCTGATTTAGCTTTTATTAATAAAATCTTCTTAGTTTTCCATAAATTTTAAAAATAATTGGTAAATATTATTAATTTAATTTTAAAAACGATTGTTAATTCATGGTGAATTCACTGGCGATGACGGGCATCTTAATATGTTGTTGAAACAGTTTCTCAACTTGTTGCCACTAGAATTGAACAAACTAGATTAATTGAATCGTTTATTTCAGAAACCAGTCATGCAACAAAAAAATCAAAAATTGAGTTATTGGCGATTACTGGTTTTTTTAAAGCTAAATACATTATTTAGTGCAAAAAGAATTAAAATTTTGTCCCCATGTGATGGTGAAGCAAAGTCGAGAAATCTTTGTTTAGTGCAGAAAGATGTCAAGGGACAGTTTCTAAGAGGGTTTCTTTGATTTACTCGAAATCAATAATTTGTTGCTTGATTAGTTTCTGAAATAAACGTTCAATTAAGAAATAGAAAATTTACAAAAACTATCACAAATCAGTGAAAACAACATTGAAGCCATAAAAATGGAGAAAGGAAAAATACTGATTATCGTCAGACAAATTTGTAAAAAATCTGGAATATGAATAAATAAAGGAAACTCAGAAACATATTAGTTCACAAAAATTACATATTTCTATATGTCTGCAAGGAATTTTCAGCATATTGGGTTCAACTTCAAAGCAAATCACACATAGAATATCAGCACGTGGCACTGTTGGGGGCACCAATACAATATCTACCTCCTCCCCTTCTTCGTCTTCTTCTAGATACGTGTGATCCTCAAAGAGATCTTCATCGCCCACTTTTAAAATCAGAAATCCGCCATCTCCTAAACAGAATCAGCCATTACCTAAATAATCTTCTTAGACTTAAGAGCAACGATAAACAAGTAAGAAAATTATAGTCGGTCTAGACCGACTATACGATACCCTATACCATGCGTTTAGAAACCCTATCTCTTAGGCCCAACTAACTGGACATAGAAAATAAGCAAAAACCAAATTTGAGTTGGATTTTTATTAATTATACCCTATACCACTATGTGGTTTGGGTATAATGACTTTGTGCTGCTGTTTGTAACAATCAAAAATATTTGACCTAGACCCATCTTTAATTATACCGATCGAATCAGAATCACTTTCTGAGTTGATTTAACAATGTCCGTCCGTCTGTCCGTCCGTCCGTCTGTGTGTCCATGTAAAGCTTGTAATCAAACTGCAGGTCGCAAATATGAATATATTTTGATGAAATTTGGTATATAAGCTTTTATCGGCCATGGGATGAACGCTATTGAAATTGATGAGAATCGGTCAATGTTCAGACCTAGCCCCCAAACAATTTACCCATATGAAATCGACATAAATTGCCATAAGATCCAAATTGTCATAAAGATCTTACTCAAATTAGGTTTGTATGCGTTCATTGCATCCACTAATGAGTAGTCCAAAAAAATCCCACTCAAATTTCGTTTTTGCTTATTTTCAATGTCCAGTTAGTGGAGCCTAAGTGATAGGGTTTCTAAACGCATGGTATAGGGTATCGTATAGTCGGTCTAGACCGACTATAATTTTCTTACTTGTTTTTTTGGCTGCAGATATGAAAAAGTTTATATCGGATGCTATATCTATATGGGGACTAGGTCCAAAAATTGACCGATCCTGATCATGTTTGGTAAAGTCTCTTGTATTTTGCAAAAATATATACAAACAAAATTTGAGAAGAATCAGTGCAATATTTTTGTTTTTTTAATAGATTTAAGTGAAGATCGGGAAGCAGCTCTTTATGGGGCCAAATGGATCATTTTTGGACTACTCATTAATGGATGTAATGAACGCATACAAACCCAATTTGAGTAAGATCTATATGACAATTTGGATCTTATGACAATTTATGTCGATTTCATAGGGGTAATTTGTATGGGGGCTAGGTCTGAACATGGACCGATTCTCACCAATTTCAACAGCGTTCATCCTATGGCCGATAAAAGCTTATATACCAAATTTCATCAAAATATATTCATATTTGCGACCTGCAGTTTGATTACAAGCTTTACATGGACACACAGACGGACGGACGGACGGACGGACATTGTTAAATCAACTTAAAAAGTGATTCTGATTCGATCGGTATAATTTAAGATGGGTCTGGGTCAAATATTTTTGGTTGTTACAAACAGCAGCACAAAGTCATTATACCCAAACCACATAGTGGTATAGGGTATAAAAAGAATTAGGCTGAAGCAATTCGTTTTCTGAGAACTTTTTATAAAATAATCTAATTTTATTTCTATTTTTTGTGTTTATTTAAATGAATATATCGCACCTGTACCTCTAAAGTGAGTCAACTCAAAATATCTCAAATTTCACTTTTTGCAAGAAAACGATACACAGTGGTTATATCTATCCACTCTAAAAATATTACATCGATTTTTCTAGTCTTTCGCAAAAAAAATACAGTTGTAACCCTCTTTGTGTTCTAAGAGTAGCTCCTTTAGAATCAACTAAAAAGACACATTTTGACTTCCACCCAAAAATCTTCTGATTTTTGATGATCACAGGAAAAATCACAAAAACAACTACTGTTGTATACTTATTATTTGCAATTCTTTACAATTTAAAATTTTATTGTAAATATTTAAACAAGTACGAAAATTATAGTCGGTCTAGACCGACTATATGATACACTATTCCATGCGTTTAGAGACCCTATCTCTCAGACCCAACTAACTGGATATAGAAAATAAGCATAAACCAAATTTGAGTGGGATTTTTCTCAATTTTTTTGGCTGCAGATATGAAAAATTTCATATCGGATGCTATATCTATATGGGGACTAGGCCCAAAAATGGACTGATCCTGACCATGTTTGGTAAGGTCTCTTGTATTTTGCAAAAATATATACAAACAAAATCTGAGAAGAATCAGTGCAATATTTTATTTTTTTGATAGATTTAAGTGAAAATCGGGAAGCAGCTCTATATGGGGCCTATGACTAAGAATTGTCCCATAGAGATCATTTTTGGACTACTGATAAATGGATGTAATAAACACATACAAACCCAATTTGAACAAGTAAGAAAATATAGTCGGTCTAGCCCGACTATACGATACCCTATACCATGGTTAAGATACTCTCTCTCTTCGGTCCAAATAATTGTATATAGCAAATAAGCATAAATCAAATTTGAGTGGCATTTTTATTAATATTTTTCGCTGCAGATATGAAAAAGTTCATATCGGATACTATATTTATATGGGGACTAGGTCGAAAAATGGACCGATCATGACCATATTTGGTAAAGTCACTTATACTTTGAAAAAATATATACAAACCAAATTTCAGAAAAATCTGTGCAATATTTTTGTTTTTTAATAGATTTAAGTGAAGATCGGGAAGCAGCTCTGTATGGGGCCTATGACTAAGAATTTTCCTATAGGGAGTATTTTTGAACTACTGATTAATAGATGTAATAAACACATACAAACCCAATTTGACTGAGATCTATATGATCATTTGGAACTTATGGCAATTTATGTCGATTTCATAGGGGTCATTTGTATGGGGGCTAGGTCTGAACATGGACCGATTCTCACCAATTTCAATAGCGTTCATCCCATGGCCGATGGAAGCTTATGTACCAAATTTCATCGAAATATATTTATATTTGCGACCTGCAGTTTTATTACAAGCTTTACATGGACACACAGACGGACGGACGGACGGACGGACGGACGGACATTGCTATTTCGATTCAAAAGTGATTCTGAGTCGATCGGTATAATTAAAGATGGGTCTAGGATGAATATTTTTGGTTGTTACAAACAGCAGCACAAAGTCATTATACACAAACCTCATAGTGGTATAGGGTATAATAAGATTTATATGATAATTTGTATTATGGCAATTTAAGACAATTTCATAGGGGTCATTTGTATCGGGGTTAGGTCTGAACATGGACCGATTCCCACCAATTTCAATAGCGTTCATCCCATGGCCGGTAAAAGCTTACATACCAAATTTCATCGAAATATATTTATATTTGCGACCTGCAGTTTGATTACAAGCTTTACATGGACACACAGACGGACGTTCGGACGGAAGGACGGACGGATGGACGGACATCGTTATATCGAATCAGATAGTGATTCTGATTTGATCGGTATAATAAGAGATGGGTCTAGGTCAAATATTTTTGGTAATTACAAACAGCAGCACAAAGTCATTATACCCAAACCACATAGTGGTATAGGGTATAAAAACCGTTTTTTGCATCTACTGAAAATTTGTAAATTTTGAGTTGACTCACTTTAGAGGAACAGGTGCGATATGTATATTTTTTAACCTTTTTATACCCTATACCACTATGTGGTCAGGGTATATTGACTATGTTCTGATGTTTGTAACTACCAAAAATATTTGACCTAGACCCATCTTTTATTGTACCGATCGATTCAGAATCACTTTCTGTGTGTCCATGTAAATATTGTAATCAAACTACAGGTCGCAAATATGAATATATTTTGATAAAATTTGGTATATAAGCTTCTATTGGCCAGAGCATAAACGCTATTGAAATTAGTGAAAATCGCTACATGTTCAGACGTAGTCCCCATACAAATGACCCCTATGAAATCGACATAAATTGTCATAAGATCCAAATTATCATAGAGATCTTAGTCAAATTTGGTTTGTGTATGTTTATTGCGCCCCTTAATCAGTAGTCCAAAAATAAACCCTATAGGATAATTCTTAGTTATAGGCCCATATAAAGCTGCTTCCCGATCTTCACTTAAATCTATCAAAAAACAAAAATATTGCACAAATTTTTCTCAACTTGGGATTTATATATTTTTGCAAAAGATAAGTAACCTTACCAAATATGGTCAGGATCGGTCCATTTTTCGACCTAGTCCCCATATATATATAGCATCCGATACGAAATTTTTCATATTCAAAAGCATAAAATTAATAACAATGCCACTTAAATTTGGTTTATGCTTTTTGATGTGTAAACATCTATACGCGCAGGGGGGTAAATTTCTATTTCACAACACAATCGCAAAAACAGCGTAACATATCGGTGTGAGCTGAAGTGTAAATCGGTGTGACTTTATCTGATTGTATTTGTGAAAAAATTATTATGTTCTTTTCTAAACATTTTCCAATTGTCTTTCAAAAAACATCAATTGTATTTCAGAAACCATCAATATAATTTCAGAAAACATCATTTGAATTTCAGAAAACTTAAATAGAATTTCAGAAAACATCATTCGAGTTTCAGAAAACATCAATTGAATTTCAGAAAACATCAATAGAATTTCAGAAAACATCAATTGTATTTCAGAAACCATCAATATAATTTCAGAAAACATCATTTGAATTTCAGAAAACATCAATATAATTTCAGAAAACATCATTTGAATTTCAGAAAACATCATTTGAATTTCAGAAAACATAAATAGAATTTCAGAAAACATCAATATAATTTCAGAAAACATCATTCGAGTTTCAGAAAACATCAATTGAATTTCAGAAAACATCAATAGAATTTCAGAAAACATCAATATAATTTCAGAAAACATCATTCTAGTTTCAGAAAACATCATTTGAATTTCAGAAAACATAAACAGAATTTCAGAAAACATCAATATAATTTCAGAAAACATCATTCGAGTTTCAGAAGACATCAATTGAATTTCAGAAAACATCAATAGAATTTCAGAAAACATCAATTGTATTTCAGAAAACATCAATTGTATTTCAGAAAACATCATTTGAATTTCAGAAAACATAAATAGAATTTCAGAAAACATCAATAGAATTTCAGAAAACATCAATTGTATTTCAGAAAACATCAATTGTATTTCAGAAAAAATTAATTGAATTTCATAAAACATCAATATAATTTCGGAAAACATCATTCGAGTTTCAGAAAACATCAATTGAATTTCAGAAAACATCAATAGAATTTCAGAAAACATCAATTGTATTTCAGAAAACATCAATTGTATTTCAGAAAACATCATTTGAATTTCAGAAAACATAAATAGAATTTCAGAAAACATCAATAGAATTTCAGAAAACATCAATTGTATTTCAGAAAACATCAATTGTATTTCAGAAAAAATTAATTGAATTTCATAAAACATCAATATAATTTCGGAAAACATCATTCGAGTTTCAGAAAACATCAATTGAATTTCAGAAAACATCAATAGAATTTCAGAAAACATCAATTGTATTTCAGAAAACATCATTTGAATTTCAGAAAACGTCATTTGAATTTCAGAAAACATAAGTAGAATTTCAGAAAACATCAATTGAATTTCAAAAAGCATTATTTGAATTGCTGAGAACATTAATTGACTTTCAGAAAACATCAATTGTATTTCAGAAACCATCAATATAATTTCAGAAAACATCATTTGAATTTCAGAAAACATAAATAGAATTTCAGAAAACATCAATATAATTTCAGAAAACATCATTCGTGTTTCAGAAAACATCATTTGAATTTCAGAAAACATAAATAGAATTTCAGAAAACATCAATATAATTTCAGAAAACATCATTCGAGGTTCAGAAAACATCAATTGAATTTCAGAAAACATCAATAGAATTTCAGTAAACATCAATTTTTATTTCAGAAAACATCAATTGCATTCCAGAAAATATCAATTGAATTTCAGAAAACAGCATAATCGACTTATTTGTTATGCACTGGAAAATATGATGTTGATGTTTTCTTTAATTATTAGATGTTTACACATCTCCCTTGTGATCGGACTCACATGATTTTTTTTTATATATCCAATAGGGTCTCTAAACGCATGATATAGGTAGGTCTAGACCGACTATAATTTTCTTGCTTGTTTTCGGTTTGTTTATTCCCTGCAGGAAATGTCAATAGTGAAACAATACTGATTCACTACTGACCTTGTCACCAGTACTACTGACCAACTATACCCTAGACAATGTAATTTTCTATAGACATTTAACATATACGTGTCATTGCAAATCACTAGTGACATTGGTGCTATTGATTAGGTAGTGACTAGGTAGTTCTCATGGGACCATATGTAGACATTGGAACCAGATATTCTTGTACAAATTTGGTTGTTCTTTCGCTTTTGTTTTATAACTTCGTTTACTTATTACGTTTTTTTATTTGATTTATTATAAAATATGTTTTTATTTACCTTTTATATTCAATTTTTCTATATCTTGTTTTAAAACTTTAGTTTTTTGTCCAACCACGCGTTTTTCAATCAAAACTACATATAGAAATCAAGAGGAAACTAAACTCCCAACTTCAGTATGGAATATTTTTTTGACAAATAAAGTAAAGTAAATAGTGGAGACGCTTAGACCCAGTTTTTAAGATATCAGTTAAACCTAGTTTTGTTAAACCTAGAATTTATTCATGAATTCCTTTATGAATTTGGACATGTCTGAAGAAATTAATTCTCGGTTTAACTAAACTAAGTTTAACTGACATCTCAAAAACTGGGCCTTAGTTGACAATGTCAACAAAATAGTAGACAAAAGTGGTGACTTGGAGACATTTGACCTCAGGCTTCCTGCAGGGTTAATTTAAATATAAATAATATTTGAATTTGAATTATACACCTTTTCCAATTGTATTTCCGAAACCATCAATTGAATTTCAGAGAATATCAATTGTATTTCAGAAAAAATCAATTGAATATCAGAAAATATCAATTGAATTTCAGAAAAATAGTCAGAATGCTATACCAAAACATAATTTTTAAGTATTACACTGGATTGGTAACATTTCTTGTAAACTATAAACGTGTTTTTTCAAAGTAATGACATCAAAATCGGGCGCCACGATGCAGTCATCAAAACTTTATTCCTGATTCCTGTCCTCGTTTCTTTTCATATTGTAGCTGATTAAAAGATAGTTGATACGATAGTTTATTTTCCAGTGCGTAAAAATGAAGTTCAAATATTGGCAAACATTTTCTGGGATTTCACATCACTAATCGTTAAAATAACTAATTTTCGGTATTGTAGAGTAAACTAATTTTTGATTCTGAAAATCAATTGATATTTTCTGAAATACAATTGACATTTTCTGAAATTCAATTAATGTGTTCTGAAATACATAGGGCCATAACAAGGTGGTTCCAATAATCTCGATCTTCTGCTCGATGCTTGACTTCGTTGTATCTCATACGCAATCTCGAAAGTTCTCTTGTCGGTTGCCACTCGCGACCGGGAAAAAAACGAAATTAAGTCATAAACAACGTATAAAATTTTTATTTTTTTTATTTTATTACTATCTTTTTATTAATTTTTTATTTTTTTATTTTTATTATTATCTTTTCATTTTTATTTTTTTATAACTGCTAATGAATTATTTTAGATTTTTTTAATAAATTTGGTTGAAACAATTGTTGTCGTTATTATAGGGATGTTTCAGATTTTTCCGATCGCGAGTGGATAATATTTTAATTTTTAGATGTACGCGTTGAAGAACATGTTTTGTTTTTTTAGCAGTACACGTGCAAGAAAACGAACTTAAAATAAATTTACACTAGAAACAGTGTGGTTTATGTGTGTTCGAAACAAAAAAATACGTGATCGAAAAATGTTCGGGTAGATAACGAAATATTAAAACGAAACACAGTCATGATTGTTTTGGGCACCGTACAAAATTTAGAAACACACATAATTGATATGAAAATAAAAATATCTGAGCTATGTTTGTTTACATATATGTACAAGTTTTTTATTCAGTGTGTGTTATTTTCTAAACTCTGATTTAAAACTTTAAATGTATTAAAAGGTTTTGTTGAGGAAGAAAAATGTAAGAGTGTATTCCAAACTAAATATTTTTTTTTTTAAAGATTTTTTTTTTAAAGCCTAAGGCTAGGTTTGAACATGCGATGATTTTCATCAATTACAATAATATTGGTCCCATGGCAGATAAAAGCTTAGATACCAAAATATATTCATACTTGCGACCTATAGTTTCATTACAAAGTTTACCTTTTTCTTCTTCTGCTCTTTTTTTTAAGCCTAGTTCTGCGAAGCCGAGTGGCTTGTCTGCAGATTCAAATTTGGCTATTTTTTTTCCAGCGGCAGACCAAAGCCTCTGGTGGGAATCGAACCCACGACCCCCGCATGATAGGCGAGCACGCTACCTACTCACCTACCGGGGCGCTTCTGTTCTATACCTATAAAAGTGGAAAATGAAGTGATTTTCTGGTCCCATGCGGATTCATTATAGGGAAGTTCGACTGTTTTTAGAAATAATTTTGTACTTTTTTACGAAAATATACTTTTTTAATACTACATTTCTTTGTGGCCCACCACAGGACATAATAATATATATATATATATATACATTTCTTTCATATTGACAATTTTTTTTATTTATGTAACGATACATACGTATACACTCATAAAACAATTTTTACAAATATAACGACACAACAACAACAATTACAGCTATGACACAAAAGCAGAAGAATCATATTTTTTTTTAATTTTTATTGATTTTCATTGAAATTTCGGTACCTATTGCATCGATTTTCATGATTTTAAGTAACGATGCCTTCAGGATGTCATTGAATCATTTTCACTAAAAACGGGTAATCCAACTAACCCATTGAGGGCGTGAATGTGATTTCCACAGATGGATAGATGGACATAGCTATTTCAACTTAGATTGTTATAAGGATCAAAAATATATTTATTTTATGGGCTTCAGAATTTTACTCAAATTATTACAAGCCGAATGACGAACCAACATACCCTGCGCACACTGGTGTGGAGCGAAAAACATATTTTTTTCATTTGGGCACATTATTATATAATTATCTGGTAGTATAGAGTAGTCAAGTTTATATATGCATTTCAGAGTTAAATTTTTATAGAAATAACACCAAGTTGTTGACATCACTCTCTTAAATTTCATATTTCGTCATGGTATTTTTATTGGCTTTTAAGTTATTATTTAAAACGAGAAGTGCTAGTGCTAGAAATTCGAGTGCAATTTCTAGGCAACTTTATTTTTCAACTTATCCAATTCACAGACCAACACTTTTATGGTTTATTATTATTGTGAATGGAGATAATAAACTCATTAACAAACACATAAGCAAATTTAATAAACACACACATAGCATATGTATAATTTTATGTATGTGTTAGTAACAACTTAAAATGCAATTTACTCAAAATAAAAAACCAAATTTAAAAATCCGTAAATCTCAAAAACAGCTAAAAAGTAATATCTTTCAAATAATATAAGTTTGGTCAAAATCGGGATAAAATGGTAGAACAAAACATCGGTCACAAGAAATCGCCTATCCATGTAAAAGAAATAATAATTTTTTGTCTAAATTTCACTATAGTTATTTTTTGATACCATATGTTAATTCTGAATCTCTTTTTTC
The DNA here is from genome assembly GCA_963682025.1 of Cordilura impudica. Classification (NCBI taxonomy): domain Eukaryota; kingdom Metazoa; phylum Arthropoda; class Insecta; order Diptera; family Scathophagidae; genus Cordilura; species Cordilura impudica. The sequence goes on from OY821519.1 coordinate 128,554,480, forward strand.
TACGAAAGTGGCTTAGAACGAGAATTTTAGGCCGTGTTTATTAGAAAATTTTATGTTAAATATTTAATGTTTTATATTTTATGTTTAATATTAAATACAATTAATATAAATTTAAAAATATTTATGTTACTGCGTCTCTTGAAAAAGTCAACAAATAATTGACGAAACGTCAAGAAAAACTTGTAAAATAAATGCAGTTTTATTTACATTAAAGGCAACATAGTTCTGACTAGCTTAAAAAATACAACAAAGATTAAAAAACTGACCAAAATTTAATTAAATTGAGAATTTGGGATATAAATTAAACTTATTTGAACTAAATGGACATATTTTAACTAAATTTGGAAAGTTAGAAGTGTAGAAAATTTAAGTTTAACTGCGTTACTTATATGATTTGATTATTTGACCCTATTTGAGGTTTAAATCATTACACCCGCATATGCATATGTTTTACGATCATGGGTATCAAGCTATGGGTGGTTTCACTGTTATTGTACTGTTGATTACATAAATATTATCAAAACAACTTTCAATAAAATGTTATGTTTTTTAAACTTAATTTGATCTTTTGTTCAAATTCTTATCAATAAAGCTTCTGTCTTAAGTTTTTTGTTTTCATCTTACAAAAAGGACGTTAATCGTTTCACCTGCTATCGCAAAAAAAAAAACCATAAAAAGAAATAAAGAGACACTTAATAAATTGTTTAAAAGCGAAAGCTATTTTGTTATTATTATTATTTTAGTTATGCTATCATTAACACTATGCCCTTATTTAATTTATTTAAATTAGCATTATTTTAACAAACTTCAACTGGCTTAATATATATTGGCACCATTATACATTATTTAGCTATTGTTGCGATGTTAATGCGATGACTGTCTTTATTTAATATATTTGAAACATTTTTTTTCCTATATTACACAATACCATATTGTACGTGTTGATAAACAAATGTGTTGGGTACGACTTTGTAGAGTAATAATACGATTATACGTGTTCGAATGTATTGTGGAAACTATAAACCGTTGAAATTACTCGTACGTTGTCGCTTTTAGTTTCTGTTATATTTTTGATGTATGTTTATTTTTGACAGACTGTTTTATGATGTAATTTGGAAGAAAAAACTATATAAATTTTGTAGTGACGCAGATGGCTGATAGTGAGTGAGTGAGTGAGTGAGTAAGTAATAACATCATCATGCAACGAAACAATAAGGAAATCAAATGTGTTGCAACGGCTTTAAAACATTATATTTGTAAATTTTAAAACCTTAAAAAATGTTACAAAAAATCAAGCAAAAAACACTCATAATACCGGATGTTTGATTTAAAATATTTTAATATTTGCAAAACCATACAAGCCAATGTAGGGTTATATATCATAAGGTCCGAAATTTCCCAATAGTTGTGTAAATATATTTGCTTAATTGTTTTGTTCAAAATTTGTTTACTTTTAAGCGAATGAAATATAAGTCAGTAGATAAATGTCAATATAACACATACATATTTGCAAAATTAAGGAATTTTTTTAAATTGCTTTCGCGTTTAATTTTTTTTTCTTGTTTTTTTTTTTTGTGCGTTGCTGTCATTGCTCATGGTGCCATATCCATACAAAATACGCTCGAATACTCACAATAACAACAATGGCGATGATATTTATTAAAAATACGTACAACATTCAAAATGATTGTATAAACTGGACCATAATAATATCACTTTCACTTATGTTGTTATTGGTTGTTTCTGTTGATTTCATTGGTTTCGATCAAGCTGACTGCTTGTTAGCGGGTTACCTTTTGCTTCTTCATATTTTTGTAATTCTACCAACTACAGTAACAAAACTTAATATTATGACCATTTGCGATATGTTAAGCCTAGAGATGAGCGAGCAAATCATTGAAAAGACAAGGCACACACATTATCTATTTTTCAATTTTTTTTATTTTACCCAGAACATATTCTGTATACTAGTGCGTTTTGGTAAGTTTTAAAGCGAAATATGAATTCTTATTGCCCAAATGACTATTGAGAATTTTTTGTAAATCTTCGAGATCAGTCGAACGTAATGCAACATAATTTTTTTTCTGGTCCTTTATTCTCACAAAACTCCATAAACTACTTCTGAAGAGTAAATATTATTACTCTAAGACCCAGTTTTTGAGATATCAGTTAAACCTAGTTTTGTTAAACGCAGATTTCATTCATCAATTCCTTTATGAATTTGGACATGTCTGACAAAATTAATTCTCGGTTTAACTAAACTAGGTTTAACTGACATCTCAAAAACTGGGCCTAAGGGGCACCTTAATGACCTAAAAAGTAAAAATTTAGTACTTTTAAAGTTTTCGAGAAATACGCAATATATGGGAGTAAAATAGGTCTTTGAAACATATTTATTTGAAGCCTACTTTGATTTTATTGAAATTAACATGCTTTTTCATAAAATTTAAAGGGTTTAAAAATAATATTTTTTTTTATTATTTTTAATGTTTTATTTTAATTTTTCTCTAAAATTTAAAGGTATTTTAAAAAACTATCTAACGCATTTAATTTCTGCCAAAGTATTGCCTTTCTCCCGCGTTTTTTTTTGGTTTGAACTTGGAAAATAATGAATTTATACTTTAGTTTATCAGTGCCCTTTAACTAATAATTTTTATGGCTGATATTTTATACCCTATGTAGAGGGTATATAACAGTTTGTCAATCCATTTGTAACTCATCGAAATAAATTCCGCAGACCCCATAAACTATATGCTTGATCCTTATTAAAGCCGATGTCCGTCTGTCTGTCTGTCCGTCTTTTGAAAACATTCTCCTGACCGCAATAGGTCGAATGGTAGGCTTAAAATGTTTGGAGTTTAGTATTGAATTTCGAGCCTCTACACGAAATAGATGAGGTTAAAGATACTCTAATAAAATTTTATAAAAAAAAAACAAAAAATTGTGAAAAATGTTCATACGTAACAGAACATGTGCATATAGATATATATTAGCAACGCTTACACATTTTTGTTCACTGTGGAACAAGTTCAAGTTAGCAAAAGTTAGGTCGATTCTGAGAGTGTGGGGTGAAAATAGAATAGCTAAATTGGAAGACCCGTATCGCGGCGTTTGTTTATGTTAGTCCGAATTTTTTTTTAATCGACCTTCGAACTTTGCAGCCAAATGCCGATTTTCAACATATGGTTTATATGGTTTTTTTTGGCTATAACTCGTCGACTAATTAATATTTTTTCAATCTGTAAAAGCCAAATTATTGCTAGAGACCTGTGCAATAATTACATTTTTTTAAAAAATTGACTTAGAAAATTTTTTGGTGCTTATGAAGCAAAATGTTGGAAAAATTATTTTTTTCATGCTTTTTGAAAATATTTTCCACAAAACTAGTCTTTTTTGCTTTCTGTTTGATCTATAATTTGCTTCTCAGTTTCTTCAATAAATTTCATTTGAAAAGAAAATGGTCTTAGTCGATAATTCGCGTTAAAAATCCCAAAACCATTAAATAAATAGCGATTTAGGTAGAAGTAATTAAAAAGGGAAGTTCCAAGAATTAGTAATTAGTAAAACATCTTTTTTGTTTTCAACCACCGCACAGGTAGCGATTTTTTTTTATTTCGTACAAGCGAACTAATTTCAAAAATGAAGATTCAGTTAAGACTCGAAACTAAGCCGAAGCTGATGTCTTTTAATTTTCGCTCGGTCGTGATAAAATTCGCTATTAATTTTTTTGGAACTTATTTGATTTTGTGAGTGATTTAAGTTAAGTGCATCGGTTTCATAAAAATAACAAAAAAAAAACATTTTATAATATATATTGTATTAAAAATGTCGGAACCAAAATGTAAAATGGAGCATTTTTGTAATGTTTGTGGACGTTTTATAGCAAGCGATGAAAAATTTGGCAATGCGAGTGATTTTTTTTTTTTTAACCCTATAAATAATATTTCTCGCAAGAGTTTATCCCTAAAAAAGTTTGCTTTAATTGCTATTCAACTCTTATGCAATGGAAAAGTGAAAAGAAGAAGGCTATGCCTTTTGGTATACCAATGATGTGGTTAGACAACAGCCCGCATCAAGAAGAAAATTGCTATGGATGTATCAACTACCATAAAACTTTGAATAGAGGGAAAGCAAAGAATAAAACATATGTAGCAGTGCCAAGTGTCCAATTACCATAAGGTAACTATAAGGTAACTATAGAGTCTGCATATTTTGAATTCCTAGATTTTTCTAATATCTTTGTCAAAGTGCACAATTTAAACATGTTAACGACTTAAAACTATTTCCGTTTCAGGTACAGAGGAAAGAAATCTCCAGATGCAATACTCGCTGAAATTTGTATAAAAACACCTTTGAAAAAGAGGAAGACGAGGAAAAAGAGGAAGAAGGAGAAGATAAAGATGAAATTCCAGAATATATTTGGGACGAAATTATCGACCTTTCTGATGATAATGACGATGACCAAGATATTAGAGAGAGCACTGATGTTGATCCACAGCCGCCTGCTAAACGGCAACTGGCCAAAACATTAATTTAATTTATTTAATTTTTTTACTTAAAACTTTTCATAACTAACATTTAAAAAATATATTTTTTCCGTATTTTTATAATTTCTTATTCAATGTTTCTTAAAACCCAACACTGAGCAAAATTGTTCTAATAATGCATCATTATTGCATCTAATAATTGTTTTCGATGAAATAAACCACCAAAAAATAACTAAAATTTTTGTAAATTATTTTATTAATTTTAAGCATCATGTAAAAAAATCTAAACGTTTTTAGTAGGATGATACTCTTCACAAGTTTTTAGTTTTGTGAAAAACAGGCACAAACTCAGTCATTTTTATTTGATCTCGACTGAGGCATCATCTAATGTGTGATCATTGTGAAGATTGTCTTCAAGCTACTACAATCTGCTTTGAAGAATTTGATAACAATTTAGTAATCTCATCAATATATTCTCCACCAAGATTTTCTATAACTGAAAGTCATTACAAAAGATTTTTTGAATCACTAGGCCCTCGTTTTATTGCTGCTGGCGATTACAACACCAAGCATACATTCTGGGGGTCACGTTTAATCTCCCCGAAAGGCTGTGTTTTGTTTGCACAATTTCTAATATGGACCTAGATATTATCTAAAGCGGAGAACCAACATACTGACCAGCAGATAGACAAAAGATTCACGATCTAATCGATTTTGGAGTAACGAAGAACATTGCGAGAGAACTTATAAATACTGAATCCTCATTGGAACTCTCATCAGATCGCACACCAGTTATTGTTACTATTTCTAACCCCCGGAGAAATTGTGCCCCCGAATGGTAATTTAGCGCCAACAAGTATCATAGATTGGTTAAAGTATAGAAAGTTTCTCAGTACCCACTGTACGGATAGGTTACCATTAAGAACACCAGATGATATTGACCTGGCTATTGTTAACTTTGAACAAAACCTCAAAATATCTTCTCAACTTGCTGCGAAACCCCCAGACAAAGAGGGCAGTATAGAACTTGTTCGGTGGATGTCGAGCAGCTATTAAATGAAAAAACAAGAATTCGAAGAGAGTGGCAACTGTACAGATCTCCTCAACTTACGCAACAATTGAAAGCATGTACATCAAATTTAAAAAAGTTGCTTGAAACCCAGAGACAAGATAAATTAAACAGATGTCTCGAAAAATTAGATCCGACGTCAAGAACTGATTATTTGTTATGGCGAGCTACAAAAGATCTTAAAGGACCCGTTCTACGTAAACCACCATTAAGAATGCAAAATGGAGGCTGGGCTAAAAATGATATAGAAAAAGGTAATCTATTTGTAGAACATTTGAAAAAAGTTTTTACTCCGAATATAACTAGTAGTTCAATAAATGAGTTACCACCAGTAATAAACCAGCACAGTGCAGTGTCACTTCGATTTGAGATTAGAGAGGTTGAAAAGGCCATTTCGGGCATCGATGGGATCAGTAATAAAATGCTTTTGGAGTTACCCAGAATAGCATTGAGAATAATTCGTTTTATATTTAACGCTATACTACGCCTTGAATATTATCCCTCCATGGCACCCAAGCCAGGTAAAGATCACACAAAGGTCGATTTGTACAGGCCAATCAGTTTATTGTCAAATCTATCAAAACTGTTCAACAAAATACTAGTAAATAAGCGTACTGTAGCTGTAGATCAAAATAACGTCATCCCAGCACATCAATTTGGATTTAGGCGGAGACACAGCACCATTGAGCAAGTCCATAGGTTAGTAAGCGCTATAAGAAAAGCCTTTGAAGAAAAAAGTACTGCTCTGCTCTCTTTATTGACGTTTCGCAAGCTTTCGAAAAGGTTAGGCACGAGGGTCTACTCCATAAAATTAAAACGTTGCTACCCCCAAACGTTCATAAACTAATGGAAAGCTATATGATTAAAAGGAAATTCTCAATAAAGGAGAGCAACTTTACAAGCCCCCCTCAGGATATAAAAACTGGTGTTCTGGGTCCGCTCCTACACATCCTTTATACAGCGGACATGCTAACTAATGAAAACACGATTACTTCAACCTTTGCAGATGACACGGCAATTTTGGGTATTCATGAGGACCCCTCAACAGCATCTACACTTTTACACCGACATGTTTTTCAATTGGGGTACTGGTTACACAGGTCGAAAATAAGAATAAATGAACAAAAATGTATCCAAGTTACTCAGCAAATAATGCAACATTATGATGTAAAATATTTGGGTCTTCATCTTGACCGCCGCCTTACTTGGAACAAACACATATAATCAAAATTAACACAAATAAAATAAAAATTATTTCAACTTACTTGGCAGAAATTCAAAGCAAAGTTTTGATTGCAAGTTATTGATATATAATTCAATCATAAAACCCATTTGGTATACAGTTATGGGGAACGGCTTCAGCTTCTAATATAGAGAAAATACAAAGATGCCAAAATAAGATCCTAAAGTTGATTTTCCGCGCCCCATGGTACGTGAGAAACTCACAATTGCATAGAGAATTAAACGTACCCCTAGTTAAAGTGGAAATTATGAAAAACTATTCAAACTACATGAAAAAACTAGAAACTCACCCGAGTTAGTACGAGACCTTCTCAACAATCGCATCCACCGAAGCCTAAGAAGCAGAGAGACTACGCCAATGAATATTTATTTATTTTGAATTTATATAGAAACATTAAATTTTTTCTGGCACTGGCCGGATTTAATAAGCTAAGTTTTAGTTCTAAGATTTGAATAATTATTGTTAGTTCACTATGTGAAGATCCAATAAATAAATGCATGAGAAAAAAAAGCTGCGAAAATTCAAAAAATATTCTAAAAATTTTTTGATATTCTGCTTTTAGAGCTACAAAAATAAAGAACAATTGTTTTTGGTGAAACACCCTTCTATACACTGTGAAATATGAAAACAATTTGAAAGACCGACATGAAAAATTTTTCTCTGCAGTTTCACGCAGACAGTTTTTTAGTATTTATCGAAACTCTTCGTAAAAACCAAGATTTGGAGACAAATTCCAGATAAATATGAGCCGAAATCAGAAAACTCAAAAGAGGGATCGATGGAAAAAATTCAAGACGAACATTTAAAACAATCAGTTCTATGTGAGGTGTGGAGTAATTTGAGTGGAACAGTGGCGATTCGACTCACTGTGCAGCATTTCATAAAACCAAGAACACCATTAGCTTTGTTGACGGTTAACGCAATGTGATCACGAAGATTTAGCCTGTGATCTAACAAAATACCAAGTTCAATAATATTGTAAACTTTTACCAGTGTTGTCTCACTAATATAACAGCTAGAACCTAACTTTCTAATTCTGAAGTAAGACACTATTGATAATTTTTTTTAATAATGAAATATGAAAGCCCAGTAGAACGCCAGAAGAGACCTCAATGATGTAACATCTTTGAACTCTGTCTTAAACCTTTTCTAGAAGTTTAGTAATTTTATTCAGATTAGCAATTCCTCTATACTTCAAGTTTGCTTACACTTTTAAACAAAGGTAAATAACATAATTTAATAGACTTATTGAAGATTGTAGTAAGTGAACCACACAAAAATTCAGCACAATTTTTGAGAAGGCAACTAGATATTCTATCAGGACCAGAACTGAAAGATTTTTAATATTCCTAAGTTCAATAAAACGGTTTCATTGCTGATAAATGAAAAATGTGTACCCGATGAATGCGATGGACTAAAGGGATACGGAATATTATAGTATGTGCTTTTGGAATATGTTGTAGCAAAGAAATCGGCGAACATGTTGCAAATCTATGTGTCATCATCAGCGATGCTGGATCCACATTTTAAATATTTTGGATAATCAGAAGCTCGAAGTTTAGAATGATTTAGAGCTAGATTTATTTTTTGATGTCATACGAGCTATATAATCATCATATGCCAATTTATTAGTGATATTGTATTCGGAGCGTGCGATAGAGTAATTTGTAAAATCAGGTGAGAAGCCAGGCCTTTAATATTTCGTGTAAATTATGTTTTCTTCTATTTTTAGCTTTAGTTAAAAATGTGTTATTCCATAGTGGGTCTTTATTATCGCGAATAATTATTTTTGGAACAGTTTTCGAGATGAAGTGTTGTAATAGTGAGTAAAAGTAAGAAATAGTATTATCAAAATTATTATCAGAAAATATAGTCTTCCAATTTATATTAAATATAAAATAATTAAGTTTTGTATAATTTGTACGAGGAAAGCAGTAGAGTTTTTGGAGATTATATTTGTTTCTGTCTAAAGAAGGCGCAGATTTATTTGATCTTTTACTGGGCGATCTTGCGAACTTCATTGAGTGATCCGAGTAGTTCGGTGCGCAAACATAGTGGGTAATATTCAAAATCCTATCTCCATTCTAAAAGATATTAAATTAGGCCAAATGTCCTCCGAGTGCACTTGCTTTCAAGCGGGTTGCCGAACTAACCTAACATAGCTAGGGAATAACATCTTTAGAAGCTCTTAATTCAACAGTGTTTGTTAAACTCGTATTTTTTTCCAAGACCAAAATAAAAAGGGGTTTCCCTAAAACATTTTTCATATTTTAATTTAGACTTGAAAATCGAATTAAGTTGTTCATTCTTTAAATAATATAACAACACTATAATATTAAATAATCTAACCAATAACAACAAAGGTTGTATTAAAACTCTTTCTTTGCTTATGCATATGAGTTTTTAATCTCTCCTTGTCTGTGCGTGGCTTTGCGTGACTATTTTAAAATTAATCTTTGGTCAAAACAAGTATAGACCAAGTTTCAAATTGATTGGATGATGGGAAATGGGGTTTAAATCACTCCGTGACTGAGCGTGACTATGCGTGACTGTGCCCAAGTCTATGGGCAAAGTTTCAGATCGATCGGATGAGAGGAAGTGAGGTTTTAATCTCGTCGTGACTATGCGTGACTGTGCGTGACTATCTTAAAATTAATCTTTGGTCACAGCAAGTCTATTGACCAAGTTTCAGATTGATTGGAGGAGGGTAAATGGGGTTTAAATCACTCCGTGACAGTGCGTGACTATGAGTGACTGTGCGTGGCTATGTCAAAGTTAATCTTTTTACAGCAAGTTTATCGACCGAGTTTTAGATCGTTCGGATAAGGGAAAATGGGGTTAAATCACTCCGTGACTGTGCGTGACTAAGCGTGACTGTTTGTGACTATCTTAAAATTAATCTTTGGCCACAACAAGTCTATATACAAAGTTTCATATCGATCGGAAGAGGGAAAGAGGTTTTAAATCACTCCGTGACTGCGCGTGACACTATGCGTGACTACGCGTGACTAACCCAAAATTAATTTGTAGTCACAACAAGACTATGGGCCAAGTTTCATATCAATTGGATAAGGGGGAATGGGGTTGACCCACGACAGACAGACAGACAGACAGACAGAGAGTACGAGTTAGAAGAAAGAGTTTAAAAATCAAACATCTTCGGTCCTAATATTTTGATTTATTACTGTACATATATAACTTCCTAAAAAAAACACAAATTAATCTTAACTGTGCTTGCCATCCATATTCATACCCTACACCACTCTATGGTCAGGGTATAACGAGTTTGTCCTGATGTTTGTAACAACTAAAAATTCTTTACTTAAACTCACCTTTAATCATACCAATTGACTCAAACTCACTTTCTGTCTTCCATAGGATGATCGCTATTGAAGTTGGTGTAAATTATTCCATTAACAGACCTAGTCCCAATGAGATACATCTTATAATGAAGATCTTTGTCAAATTTGGTATATGTATGTTCATTACACACCCATATAAAGCTGTTTCCCGATTTTTACTTAAATCTAGTCAGTCCTCATATAAAAATTAACTTCATATCTACGGCAACAAATTCATTGATGCCACTCAAATTTGGTGAATATTTATCTTCTATATCAAATTAGCTGTACCCGCATACAGTATAGGGTATCGTACAATCGATCTAGACTGACTATAATTTTCTTACTCGTTTTCTTATTCACTTCTTTATATAGTATAAAAAAAAAACTGGGTGTATATTTGCATTTCACAAAATATTGAAACATTTTTTCATCGTTGTTTTGATGATCATTAACGTTTTCTTTTTTAACTTTTACTTTCTTTTGATCACACATTGACTTCATATATTTTTAACTTTTTTTTTGTGGTTTTGTGTAGGTCATGATTAGGTAATAATCTAAGTTTGGGATGAAGAAGAACCAAAAAAAATTCCAATTATAAAGGTGCAGATACATACGTTCATATTTTTTTTTTAATTATGTAAATTCGTCGTATTAATGATTTGACAATTGAGTTTACGATTTTAGTGATTAACAATAAATTTTAACGATGATAAGGGTGTTTTTTATGGGTTATAGGAAGTTAGTGTGAAACGATTTCTAAATAATAAAAGAATGTATCAAGAAAATTGTGCCAATGTCAATGATTTTGAAAATATATTAATATATAAAATTAATTTTAATAATAAAATAATAATAATTAATTATTACAAAATTATATTAATTTAAGCTCTAGCTGCTAAGGCCATCGGCTCATATAAAATTAACAAGTAAGAAAATTATAGTCGGTCTAGACCGACTATACGATACCCTATACCATGCGTTTAGAAACCCTATCTCTTAGGCCCAACTAACTGGACATTGAAAATAAGCAAAAACCAAATTTGAGTGGGATTTTTATTAATTTTTTTGGCTGCAGATATGAAAAAGTTCATATCGGATGCTATATCTATAAAGGGACTAGGTCCAAAAATGGACCGATCTTGATCATGTTTGGTAAAGTCTCTTGTATTTTGCAAAAATATATACAAACAAAATTTGAGAAGAATCAGTGCAATATTTTTGTTTTTTAATAGATTTAAGTGAAGATCGGGAAGCAGCTCTATATGGGGTTAAAGGGATCATTTTTGGACTACTCATTAGTGGATGTAATGAACGCATACAAACCCAATTTGAGTAAGATCTATATGACAATTTGGATCTTATGGAAATTTATGTCGATTTCATATGGGTAATTTGTATGGGGGCTAGGTCTGAACATGGACCGATTCTCACCAATTTCAATAGCGTTCATCCCATGGCCGATAAAAGCTTATATACCAAATTTCATCAAAATATGTTCATATTTGCGACCTGCAGTTTGATTACAAGCTTTACATGGACACACAGACGGACGGACGGACGGACGGACGGACGGACGGACGGACATTGTTAAATCAACTCAGAAAGTGATTCTGATTCGATCGGTATAATTAAAGATGGGTCTAGGTCAAATATTTTTGGTTGTTACAAACAGCAGCACAAAGTCATTATACCCAAACCACATAGTGGTATAGGGTATAAAAACATGCTGTCACTAACACACAGTAACCTCAAAAGATTTTAATATTTTGAGAGAATGTTTTCACCCACATTAATCATGAATCAAAAACTCGATAATTCTCTTAGTTAATTTTTTCCTTAAAATAGCATACTATTGCGCAATGTACTTTGGCTTACACATAAATATTTTTATTTTCGTAAAAATTTAACCATGTTATCTTATACCTAGCAGGAACTCAAATATTAACATTTATAATTTTTAATTTTACGCCTTATATCTATTTCTCTCTTAATTATAATTTATTTATTTGCCTAAATAAGCAACGGATTAAAGACTGTATTCTATTGTAAGTGATTCCCTAGCAAATTGTTAGTAACTCAATGCCTGAATTGCTTCTTTATTTAAAACAATGCATTTTTATGCTTTCTATAGAAAATATTTATGCATTCATAAATTTAGTGATTAAAATACTTGATTTTTCGAAATAAATAGATTTAGCTCTCCTCATCTGCTACTGAAACACATAATTATACAAATTTTTTGACTTTCGATGCTGTTGAAATTAAGAAAATATCTACATATGCATTATTTTTTTTTAGTAAAGCTCCCTTCAAGTTAAACATTTAAGAAAACAGAGCTGTTAAAGCATATGTAAAGTATAAATGTATTATTAAAAAGTTACATCTGCTGTGTTTTTAAGATTTATCTAAAAATGTATTCCTTATTGTTAGTGACAACCTGTAGCTGAAATATACAAGTGCATGCTTAATGATAGTTATATCATTAATGTAACGAGTAAAGATTTGCTTAAACTTTTTATGTTCATTGATAAAAAGATCAGATAAATACAAAAAAATATATAAATAAAAAGCATAAAGTGTATGGACTTACTTAAATCTGACTAAGGCTCCAAAATTTTCCTAATTTTTATTAATAAGGCCTGTTTATAGAATTCAAATAATTTTCACACTCGTGCATTTTAAGGATTATTTTAATTCAATATAAATGTCTTTCAACAACAAAAAAAAACTATGTAAGTCCAATCACAAAGGAGATGTGTAAACATCTATTTAAACATCAATTAAAATCCAACAGAAAGCGTCATCTATATATCACTTATATTTTAAAAATCATTAAAAATAATATAAAAACTATTTAATATCTTTAGATCCTATGTATTATTTGTTGCAATATCTATATGTAAAGATAATATCTCATATGTAAATATCAAAATTTGTTAAAATATGTAAATAAAAGAAGAATATTTAATTGATTGAAAAATATATCACTTATAGCATACAACTGCAGTGGTTCAGCTAACTTAAAAATTATTTACTATTATTTATTAATTCAACTGTTTGTTATAGTTGGGGTTGTTGAATTGGCTTAAATACTTTTTATATTAGGACAAGTATTGTGGGGTTGTTGAATTATATGTTATACGTATATTATGAAATTTTTAACGTTGTTATAGCAGAGGTTGTTGAATTAGCTGTAATAATTTTATATTATAATTTTTGCACCAATACAATCATACTTCATACGGTTTTTGTCTTCTTATGCTGTTTTTTTGATTGTATTATGCAATAGATTTTTACCCCCCTGAGCTTATAGATGTTTACGCATCAATAAAACAATCTGTACTTTTTTCGTGTTAACCATATTTTTTGATGTGTAAACAGCTCTCTATACGCGCATGGGGCTAAATTTCTATTTCACAATACAATTACAAAAACAGCGTAACATGTTACGCTGTGACCGTAAGACAAATCGATGTGACTTATGATTGTGTTGGTGAAAAAATTATAAAATTATAGACAACCCTTTGCTGTAAAACGACAAACATTTTACAATATAAACGTATAACATATACATAATTCAACAACCCCACAAGTATAACCAGAGCCACTGCTATAAGTGATACATAGATGACGCTTTCTGTTTTATTTTAAGAAAGTGACATAAAAAAATCCTTAATTACTAGATGTTTACTCATCTCCCCTGTAATCGGACTCACATGATTTTTTCTCTATAAGAAACCGATAAAATATATATATAAAATTAAAGAAAAGTAGGCGAGCAACAAAAACTCCGTCAACGACAGTATGAAGGACACTTTCACTCATACTATCGTGAACGACAGTATGAGGACACTGTCTCTATAAAGAACACTTCTTTAATTTTTTAAACAAATTTTTTATTTCAATTACAAAATAATAAATTTTAAAAATAACTTAAATAGGAATGCTAGTATAAAACTCTTATGCCCATTTTCTCAATAGGCGATTATCTTTTATCCCAACGAGAAACTGCCGATTTAAGAAATTTGGTTTTCTCAATGTCTGGTTTGCTTCTATTTTGTCGCAAAGCTGACCGGCACTCATCTGCCATTATTTATTTACCGTACAGATAAATTATTCTCCCAAATTTCATATCTTTTTTGAGAGGCATTGCCAACTGAAAATAATTTTCCCAACTTTCATACGTATTTTGAGAGGCATTGCCAACTGAAAATAATGTTTTTGTCGGTACATTGAGAAAACCAAAATTGTTAACCGGCAGTTTATCGGTCCAATAAATTTATGTCCTGGTTAAGTAACAGGCAGTTTGACGATACATTGAGAAAACCGGCATTAGTATTTTGTTATAATTTGCTGCCTGCTATGATACGTTTCATCGCACTAACCTAAAATAAAACAAGTAAGAGTATAACATTCGGATATCCGAATCTTTGATACCCTCCGCCCGAGTTCTGAACACATTATTATAATCAAGGTTATTAACAGTAAGAGACAAAAAAGACTAGATTTCACATTATCATGGCAAGATTTTTTACAATGATGTTTAAAATTAATAAGATAATTAATTGAAAGATATTAATAAATGCAATCAGCATAAATGCAAATACATATCTGCAATTATATATACCACGTATACCAAAAAATATAAAAAAATCTTCAAGCAAATCAAAATGTGTATGCATTACTGATACACATCTATACACACATGTTCTGTTGCGTATAAAAATTGTTCACTATGTTTAGTATTTTATATGAAATCTTATCGGAGTATCTCTACATTTTCAGACTTCATTCCGCACCTACTCATGTTTGGTCTACGAGCTCCAAATACAATATCGAACTGTTTCAGATTATGACGAACATTTTAAGCCTAAGTAGTACGATCTACTCGACCTATTATGGCAGAAGAATGTTTTCAACAGACACTCAAACAGACAGAACGGACATCGCTAGATCGACTTCTTCTTGTAAAAGGATAACGAATATATATAGTTAATGGGGTCTCCTGAATTTATTTCGATGAGTTAAAAAGGGATTTTCAAACTGATATAAAACTACACAACCATATAAGTTATTTATCATCCAGCTGGTCGTTAAATTTTTTTTATTAAATCTCTGCATGAGCAACTCATAGACATTGCCGTTTAACTTGTCGTTAACAAATTTTGACGAACGACAAGTTCAAGATGTTGTAGCTAATATTGTCTTCCACTTATCTTGATATACAAAAATGTAGATATTTGTGGCTGAATTTGTCCTCAACGGGAAATGGATCACGACCATCTGAATAATTTGCCTCACAGCTGGACGTTGACGACAATATTCATTATATCGTTCTTATAAAATACTTAATCGACAACTGTCGTGCCTGACATACGAGTATTATAAAGTGTCTTTAAGGAATCATTAAAGACAATGTCATCTACGACGATTTTGCAAACTGGGTCCACGATAAAGTTTTGGGCACGCTTGATATAAACACATATTAACACAACCACATACACTGATTGACACCTTAATGTGTTATTTAGATAATATAAACGCCCCAAAAATTCTCAACCAGTTATTGTATCGAATGGGATAAGTATGTGTGGATAAAAGGCAGTCTTTTTTCGCAGGACACTATAGACGATCGACTCCGGTTGTCATTAACAAATTTAATCCAGCCGCCTCGGCTGACTACTCCCGATAATCCAGCTGCTTCGGCTGACTGCTCCCGATAATCCAGCAGCTTTGGCTGACTACTCCCGATAATCCAGCGCCCTTCGGCTTATTGCTTTCGATAATGCAGGAACATCTCTAATTCCATTTATTATCTTTGCGGCCAACAGCATCACGAAGTGATTACCAAACCGTTCTGTTACCAATACCGTGGGGTCATACGTTGGCTACCTAGCTACTACAGAAAACCATCTAATTGACGTTCCATATCTACCGATCTTATCGACTCCCAATACAATCGACTTCTGTCATTGTCGCCACCTGCCGATTTAACCGACTAGAACTCTTGATAGAGGATTGCCGAAATCCGAAGAAGATCCGATGAAGACGAAGATTGTATTATTATCCTAAATTATACATAGATAGGTACTAAAAAAAATAAATTTTGTAACCAAAACAGAGGGTAAATCAACCGTCTTCTCATTACATATGGATCCAGGGTCCTTAAGTCACCCGACGACTAAAACCTCATTACATCGGCTCATATGTAATTTTGTTGTTGTTTCTATTAGAAATGCAATAATGGAAGGGATCATAAATTGCACTTTTTTAATGCACAATAATTTGAAACATGTTGCGGAACCTGTCTTTATCATAGTTATCATGGTTTCATATTTATGCCATTTTTTATATTTTGTGCTCAATTTTCGAAACTAGGCCTTAACTCATAAAACTTTATTAGACAATAAAATTCTACATAAAATTATATATCGTTTTTATTTATTTATTTATTTATTAGGTCAATGGAATAAATCCTTACAGACCTGTATAAATGATATAATTTAAAAATAACAAGTAAGAAAATTATAGTCGGTCTAGACCGACTATACGATACCCTATACCATGCGTTTAGAAACCCTATCTCTTAGGCCCAACTAACTGGACATTGAAAATAAGCAAAAAACAAATTTGAGTGGGATTTTTATTAATTTTTTTGGCTGCAGATATGGAAAAGTTCATATCGGATGCTATATCTATAAAGGGACTAGGTCCAAAAATGGACCGATCCTGATCATGTTTGGTAAAGTCTCTTGTATTTTGCAAAAATATGTACAAACAAAATTTGAGAAGAATCAGTGCAATATTTTTGTTTTTTAATTGATTTAAGTGAAGATCGGGAAGCAGTTCTATATGGGGTCAAAGGCATCATTTTTGGACTACTCATTAGTGGATGTAATGAACGCATACAAATCCAATTTGAGTAAGATCTATATGACAATTTGGATCTTATGGCAATTTATGTCGATTTCATATGGGTAATTTGTATGGGGGCTAGGTCTGAACATGGACCGATTCTCACCAATTTCAATAGCGTTCATCCCATGGCCGATAAAAGCTTATATACCGAATTTCAGCAAAATATATTCATATTTGCGACCTGCAGTTTGATTACAAGCTTTACATGGACACACAGACGGACGGACGGACGGACGGACGGACGGACGGACGGACGGACGGACGGACAATGTTAAATCAACTCAGAAAGTGATTCTGATTCGATCGGTATAATTAAAGATGGGTCTAGGTCAAATATTTTTGGTTGTTACAAACAGCAGCACAAAGTCATTATACCCAAACCACATAGTGGTATAGGGTATAAAAACAAATAGGAATTTAAGAAAATAATGATATTATGCTTAATTACATCAGTGTTCAACGAAAAATCAATTAATTGATAAAGATTATTATAATCACAACAAATTCTTCTAAAAGGATCAGCTAGAGCATAGTTGGTTTGAAAAGATTTAACAACGAGCGGTTGGAAGTGGCGTGATACTCGTTGAGGAACATTAAAAGCTATATTGTTGACAAGAAAGTCAGAACAGATTTCACCATTAATTAGGTTGATCATAAATGTTACTTTTAGCATAGTCCTACGGTTTTCCAAAGTAGGTAATTTTATTAATTTAAGTCGATCAACGTATGAAGGTAGATTAATTGCAGAATTCCAAGGTAAGCCACGTAAGCAAAAGAGTAGAGATTGTTTCTGTACAGACTCGATTCGTTGAATATGAATGTTATAGAAGGGATCCCATATTATTGACCCATATTCTAAAAGAGGTCTTACAAGAGATGTAAAAAGTTGTTTGGTTATGTAAGGATTAATAAATTCTTTTGAATATAAATATAATCATATCGATTTGCGCTTCAGGATTTCTTACTGGCATTGGATGGATGACGAATATTTTATTTTTTTTTTAATTAATCCCAAATTTTATGTATGCGATTTTAATACTATGTACAAACTAAACATCGAACAAATTTTTTTATTAAAATTGAAAATTAATTAAAAAGTTGACTGACATAAGTATTTATAAAAGAACTAAAATTTTTTAATTAATTTTCCAGAGACCCTATCTCTTAGAACCAACTAACTGGATATAGAAAATAAGCATAAACCAAATTAGAGTGGGATTTTTATTAATTTTTTTGGCTGCAGATATGAAAAAGTTTATATCGGATGCTATATCTATATGTTGACTAGGCCCAAAAATGGACCGATCCTGACTATGTTCGGTAAAGTCTCTTGTATTTTGCAAAAATATATACAAACAAAATTTGAGAAGAATCAGTGCAATATTTTTGTTTTTTGATAGATTTAAGTGAAGTTCGGGAAGCAGCTCTATATGGGGCCTATGACTAAGAGTTGTCCCATAGAGATCGTTTTTGGACTACTGATTAATGGATGTAATAAACACATACAAACCCAATTTGACTAAGATTTATATAATAATTTGGATCTGATGGCAATTTCTGTTGATTTCATAGGGGTCAGTTGTATGGGGGCTAGGTCTGAACATGGACCGATTCTCACCAGCGTTCATCTTATGGCTGATAAAAGCTTATATACCAAATTTCATCAAAATATATTCATATTTGCGGCCTATAGCTTGATTACAAGCTTTACATGGACACAGACGGACGGACGGACGGACGGACATCGTTAAATCGAATCAGATAGTGATTCGGATTCGATCAATATAATAAAAGATCTGCCTAGGTAAAATATTTTTGGTAGTTACAAACAGCAGCACAAAGTCATTATACCCAAACCACATAGTGGTATAGTGTATAAAAACATATTTTCCTTCCCTGGGTAGGTTAGTTTTTATTCTGTACTGCACTTTGGCCTCTTCTATATTAAAACTCTGATTAAGTACAAAAACATCATTAAAAAAAAAATAAAACAATTACTCTATTTTTGTCTCTTGTGTTTCGTAATATATTTATTCATACTAGCAGATTCCAGCTCTCGAAATTCGAGTGCAATTTCTAGACTGCCTTGTTTTTCAACTTAGCCAATTCACAAACCAACACTTTTATGGTTTATTATTATTGTGAATGAGATAACAAACTCATTAACAAACACATTAACAAATTTAATAAAACACATAGCATATGTATAATTTTATGTATGTGTTAGTAGCAACTTTAAATGCAATTTACTCAAAATAAAGAAAAAAATTAAAAAATCTGTACATCTGCAAAATGGCTGAAAAGAAATTCCTTTCAAATAATATACGTTTGGTCAAAATCGGTATAAAACGGTAGAGCAAAAAATCGCCTAGCCTATTAATATTATAGATTTACTCATATTCTGCAACAAAGAAAGAAGAGAAGATGATTTTTGTATTGCTGCATTTCAGGTTAACCAAGCAAATTTATAGAACTGCAATTTCTATTTTTTGCAATGCTTTTTTTTTTTGTTTTTTTGTTTTTTTAAATAATTAGTTCGACGGGCGACGTACAAGTAAAATGCAACGTATTCTTATTTTGAGAGGGGATTAAATTTTTTATTTTTTTCTTTTTAAGAACAGTAATTCAAGTTTATTAAATTAAAGTAAATTAAGTTAAATCGTTTTAAATATTTTTTAGATGAAATTATTTTTCATACATAACATACATACATATATTAAAAAAACTATCTTTGACGAATTTGAAGATTTGTTCTTACATTTTTTAACAAATCAACTATCTCTTTTTTCGAATTTCTGAAAACGGGACATTTTTGCGTCCCCGAGTTATTGTCGGAGACAACGGGACAAAGTAGCTGAAAACGGGACGGTCCCGTTCAAAACGGAACGTATGGTCACGTTAGTTTAATATATGAATTTTATGTCTAATTACCTCTCTGGTGACCCTAGAATTATATCAGACCCTCATCACCCATCAAAATTAACTTTTCAATATGTTTAGATTATCCATTTTCTAATTTTAGATTTAATTTGCCAACTTTAACTTCTTAACATAAATATCAGTCGACAGGCCCCGCTCACGAGATGATGTTCTTATTCCTCTCTCTTTCGACGAATATCGACGAAACGATTTGCGAAATCTTGACATAATGACATAATTTGTGATTGCACTAATTATTTTGCATAATGGAGTGATGGGTTGGATTCTGAGTTCAGGTTCGTACTATGCGCAGACTAACTTGAATAACTTATCTGATTCCATTATGAATAACTTATCTGATTCCATTACTGTAATTTATAAGATACTGTGTCTTGTTGTAATGGAAAATCGCATTTAATAAATAAATACAAATACAAAATACTCTGGTCCCAGGGTCTAAAAATGTCAGCTAGTTCTTTTAAATAAATTGTTGTTATTCAAATTTAATTTTGATTTACTCAAAAATGTAACGATATTCGTCTTTTTCACTAACAAAAGAAAGGAATGACCGCAACTATTTAACGAATAGTTAACGATGCGTGTTTAATGATTGTTAAAGAAATTCATTTTAGTTGTAATATCTCATTATATATATTTAATTAAAACAGAATCATTAAATTACAGTCATTTTTACATTGCTAAGGTTATGTGTAAATATGATATACATACCAAAATATGTATGTTTTAATATGGCACCATTCCAACCAAACAACCATCAATTCATTTATCCATCTGTGCGTACATTATTATACGCAAAGATAACTAGACTGACTCGCAATCAGTGGTCAAAATGATCATAAGAGCAGGTCAAGTGTGCGTGTGTGTATGTTTTTTTTATTTTTTTGTTTGTTTTGTAATTTGAATTTCCAATAAAAATACGAGAAATAACAACAACAAATTTTTCATTTTCGTTTATTTTCACGTAATTGTTTGTCCTAACTGTAAATTACAGAGAAAGTTTTGCTTTGATTTTTATGCTAAAAATAATTCGCCATTATTAAGAAGGCTAATGTTTAATAGATACTTTCCTTTTATTTGGGGGGAAATTTAAATATGTATAAGTATTTAAATTGCTGTAATATTGTGCAATACATTAGTATGGGCATAATTGTCTATTTTATTAGCAAATATTTCATTTTCATTTTCTATATTATGATTATTTTGCCCATAAATAGTATGAATTACTTTCATTTGATTTCAATCTTAACATACTTATGTACATACATATATACCTTCATTAATGATACATAAAATGTAATAATAATAAAATCATTGAACCTAGAGTTTTGATTTTAATACCCTATACCACTATGTGCTCAGGGTATAATGAGTTTGTGCTGATGTTTGTAACTACCAAAAATATTTGACCTGGAACCATCTTTTATTGTACCGATCGACTCAGAATCAATTTGTGTGCGTTCATCTGCCATAAGATCCAAATTATCATATAGAACTCAGTGAGTTGGGTTTGTGTATGTTTATTACATCCACTAATCAGTAGTCCAAAAATAAAACCTATAAGACAATTCTTAAGACCTATCAAAAACAAAATATTTTTCTCAAATTTGGTTGGTGACAAATTAGGTTTTTGTGAATGATAAACAGATTTTTAATAGGGATTTTTAAAAGGGGTTTTTACTAGAATATTATAATGTTGCGTCTAGTCGCAACAGTTTGAATTCATCCAAGCATTGTCAGGTGCTCGGTCAGAATTGAAAATAAAAAAAGACATGTGGCTGTTTGTTTATCTAAATTAATTCTATTTTATTTACAATTTGGTAAGGGTATTTATAGTAAAAATCTGTACAATATTTTTTATTTATTGCTACATTCTTTGTAATCATATTTTTTATTCTAAAATTCACAGGTTAAAATATACTAGTGACACACTTAATTAATATCAGATTTAAATTACAATAAGTTTATTTTCATTAATTGTATCATTTGTTTTATCGTTTTAGTTTATGTTACATGTTATTTATGGCATGGTGCATTCCACTACGATAGGTACACTACACCATTGCCCTTAAGATTTAATTTATGTTTGAAAATAAGTAAATTGAATCAGAATCACTATCTGATTCGATTTAACGATGTCCGTCCGTCCGTCCGTCTGTGTGTTCATGTAAACTTTGTAATCAAACTGCAGGTCGCAAATATGAATATGAAATTTGGTATATAAGCTTCTATCAGCCATAGGATGAACGCAATTGAAATTGGTGAGAATCAGTCCATGTTCAGACCTAGCCCCCATACAAATGACCCCTATGAAATCGACATAAATTGCCATAAGATCCAAATTGTCATACAGATCTTAGTCAAATTGGGTTTATATGCCTTTATTACATCCATTAATGAGTAGATCAAAAATGATCCCTATGGGACAACTCTTAGTCATAGGCCCCATATAGAGCTGCTTTCCGATCTTCACTCAAATCTATCAAAAAACAAAAATATTGCACTGATTCTACTCAAATTTTGTTTGTATATATTTTTGCAAAATACAAACATGGTCAGGATCGGTCCATTTTTGGGCCTAGTCCCCATATAGATATAGCAACCGATATGAACTTTTTCATATCTGCGGCCAAAAAAATTAATAAAAATCCCACTCAAATTTCGTTTATGTTTATTTTCTATATCCAGTTAGTTGGGTCAAAGAGATAGGGCCTCTAAACGCATGGTATAGGGTATCGTATAGTAGGTCTAGACCGACTATAATTTTCTTAATTGTTCTTTCTAGATTCTAATTTTATTAATACTAAATCTCCTATCAGAAAATTGCTACTATTTATACTCTTGTCATATGTTAATTTTGATTTTCTTTTGGCAATATTTATTAATTTTTAGCGTGTTCTAAAGATTTTCAATGTTATAACATTTTCTTGAGTCTTGCATGTTTCATAATCAATTTTACATAAAAATTTCGGAAAGAAATCTCTTTCTAAAATGCCGTCTGTTGGTATTGGAAATTTCTCGTCAACAATGTGAAATTTATGATCTACAACTTCATTATATATACTAATTTTCAATTCCGATGTTCCTATAGATTTTTTCCTGAGTAATCCCTGTAAAACTGATCGATTGTTCTGTATCTATATTCAATAAAGTTTCATTCAAATTATCTAGTTTACATAAAGAAATGTCTGCGCCCGTATCTATCAAAAATGTCATTTCCAAATAAAGATAAATTTATATATACTGTTGTTTGAGATCTGAAAAACATTATTTTGTCTTATCTCTTGTCCGGATAGTAAGCTTATACATTTTCTTGAATTACTTCCGGCTCCTCGGAGTTTTCCTGTACATAGTGTACTCTTCTATTCCGCTGATCATTTCCGGCATTATTATTGTTATTATAATGATTGTTATTATTATAGCGATTATTATTGTTAAAGCGATTGTTATCGTTATAACGGGCATTACAATTTGTCGTACTATTGGTGTTGCTACTTGACCTAAAGTTTCTCGCAATTGATCTACTAGTATTTCCATTGTAATTATTATAACTTTGATTATTATTTTGGTAATTATTCTTATTTCTATTCTGGTTGTTATTTCTATTATTCTTATTCTAAAATTCACAGGTTAAAATATACTAGTGACACACTTAATTAATATCAGACTTAAATTACAATAATTTTAGTTTCATTAATTGTATCATTTGTTTTATCGTTTTAGTTTATGTTACATGTTATTTATGGTATGGTGCATTCCACTGCGATAGGTACACTACAAGGTGGACAAATTGTGTTGGCTTATGAAAGGAAGGAGCCTTGTTTGCAAACACTCCTTAACATAAATTTTGGTATTTATAGAGCCCGTGATAATAAATGACTTGCTTCTTTTGCCGCAACTGCATATTGCCTGCCATATCAGTAACTTTTTTGGAATCTTCGTCTACTTTTGGGTTCTACACTTATCTTCGGCATTTCCTGGAACTTTAACAGCATACAAATTTTGACCCAGCAGTTGGGAAAATATGTTTCGTTGTCCATTATGCAGCGAAAGTATTTTATTTTTGCTCTGTTTTTGGCCTCTAATTTTTTTGTAACGTTCTTGGACTTTGTGTGTTTTCAAACCTGTATTGAATTCAACTTTTAGCACCAAATAATCCGAGGACTGATCTTACCAGCTACTTTTCTACAGGATGTGTTGGGAGCTCTTCTTTTGGCCTAACAAACGTCATGTGGACTTTTCTTTTTTCGTGAACCAAGTATTCTATCAATGGGCAAATTCCCCTGAAATTTTCCAATAACATTGATTCTTTGGCCAACTTTTTGTAGGTCTACGTTGTTTTTTTTTTTTATATTTAATAATTTTAGCAAGTAATTCTATTTCTTCACTGATTGTAATCAAACTAACAACAAATGAAGCTTTATAACTAACATATTTTTCAAAGGTAACTTGATCAAAAAGTTAAGAGGATCAAGTAAGGGTATTAAATTCGGCTATGCAGGCTATGTGGTGACTTCCAAAAGGGTTTTACGTTTACATTAATATCTGGACTTATTGAACTATTCATAAACAAATGTAAACAAAATATTTGAAAAAGTAAAC
The DNA here is from genome assembly GCA_963682025.1 of Cordilura impudica. Lineage (NCBI taxonomy): Eukaryota > Metazoa > Arthropoda > Insecta > Diptera > Scathophagidae > Cordilura > Cordilura impudica. Next base: position 128,579,080 of record OY821519.1, read on the forward strand.
AAATTGATAAAATGAAACTTAATTATTAAAACAATCACACTGAATTTTTACATTTCTTAGAGAAGTCTCCATATTTTAGAACACATCTTTGCACAATGACTCCCTATTTACCCCATTTTAAACACTAACATGGCCGAAATAATATTGGTAATATACTAAGCTGACCCAAGTAAATAGTTTATTTTGTGAATGAGTGTGATTTAACAGGCAGACGACAGATGGAAATCGCTACATCGACTCGAAGTTGTTGTAAGAATCAATGATATATTTACTTTATCGGGTCGCGAGTTCATTTTACGATGCATTACAAATGGAATGACAGACTAATATATACTCTATTCTATTCTATTATATTTTCGATCTCACTCCTTATTTAAATTTTTCAAATATATGTTTATGCCCTCCACACCACTATCCAGAGCGTATATCTGTGGTTTTCTAGAATAACCGCGTATGTCATAAAATCAAAATGTTCAGGGGAGCCAAAAAACGTTATATTTGAAATTATGGGCTCGATATAAAGTTTTTAGAGCTTTTTATTTAACAGTCCTATAGATATGGGCAATAAATACTTTATATAAAGTTTTGAGTCAAAAATCTTCAGAGGAATAGATCCCAGAGAATGACGAAAAACAATATGTAAATAACACTTAAAGTGTGTGGAGATAAAACAACTTATGTCGACAAACGTCGTTTTCTTTGAAAAAGCAAACTACCAATGCAACCACCCATGTAGACAAGACATAAGTTGTTGTTGCTTGAAAAATGGATTTTTTTTGTTCAACAACAAAAGGTTAATGGGACTTAGGATGAGAATATAACAACGTATCAAGAATAGTAGTGATAAAAAATAACGGAAATGAACACACAAGTTTTTATAAGTGGTTATAAACTGAAAAATAATACAAAATTATTTAGCTTTTTTTTTCATTAATAACAACGTATGTCGCTATGTGTCGTTTTCTGAGAAAATAATTTGTCAGCGATCAAACGTAGGTTGACATACGTCGATAGTGCTGCAAACTAATTTAATAAACACATAAGTTACGTCGTTATTTAAAGAAAAAATTCAGAAAAGGTCAATATTAAAAAAAAAATTAAACACATGTAAAGAGCATTAAAAATTAATATTAGATAGCAAAGTTGCCCAAAACCAAGTTGCCACAATCATAATGAGCATTTTTCCAATTAAAAACGAGGAAAAATTTAAGAAATTTAACGCTATTTTAGTGACGCAGGCAGAATCATACGTTAGTATTTTATATTACTATGAAACGAAATAAATAATTTAAAATTTCTGATTTATATTTGATAGAAACGACAAATCAAGTCCTTTTAAGTATTTGGCGAAGCCATAATTATGGATTTCAATGTTGATGAATATTTCGGCAAAATGCGATTACATGACTACGGCAATATGTTTACAGCTATGATAGATAAAAAATTTGTTAATTTGCTAATATAAGTTTTTTCTTGAATAAAGCAGCTAATTCTATTTTAAAAAAATGCACCTGTTTGAACTTATAACCCTCCCAATATTACTAGTGTAGAAATCTAATAAAAAAGTAACAAAAGTGTAGACTAGAATTATTAAAATGTACTAATGATTCTCTGGTTCAAATATCTCCATATGGTTCCATAAGAACCACCTAATCAATAGTCATAGCGGATTCTCAATGACAAGCACATGTTAAATGTCTACAGCAGACAGCAGCACTTGGGGTATAATTGGTCAGTAGTAATGATGGCAAAGTCAATAGTGAATCAGTACAGTTTTACTATCGACATTTCCTACAAGGATTAGCCTAAGCAAGTATTGCTATATCATACGTTTAAAGACCCTGTCTCTTAGGTTCAACTAATTAGATATAACAAATTTAAATAAAATTCAACATTTTTTGTTACAACAAAAACCGACATAAGAAACATGAAGTATTAGAATTTTAAATAGAAGATAATTTAAATAAATAAAACAGCTTTAATATGAGAAAGAAATAAGAAGCATCATAATTTTTCTTTTATGGTAATCAAAAAATTATGAAATTTATGACCAATTTCATAATCCGCATGAAAAAGTTTTTATTTATAAACCATATTCAGTTTCATAATACGTGGTTAACTAAAAATCAACTTAGATTACTGTCAAATTTTGTAGAAACTCTGTCATTAAGTCTGTGCTTCGCAGCTATTGAAAGCTTAACTTAGATAAAATGGTAAAAAGCGTATTTCGAGTGTTCATAAAATGTTATTTTTTTGCGAAAAAAAAATCATCGCTCAAACCAAGGAAAAGCTTGATAAGTATTATAGTAAGAGAATTATAGTAGGTTTACACCGGCTATATGAGGCCCTTTCTCTTAAGTTCAACTAATTGAATATAGAAAATAAGCATAAACCAAATTTGAGTGGCATTGTTATTAACTTGTTTGGCTTCGGATATGAAAAAGTTCATATTGGATGTTATATATATGTATATGGAGACTAGGTAGAAAAATTAACCGATGCTGACCATATTAGTTAAAGTCATTTATTTTGCAAAAAATATATACAAGCCAAATTATAAATCTGATTAATGGGTGTAATAGACACACGCAAATCAAATTTGACCGAGATCAACATAATAATTTTTATCTTATGGCAATTTAAGTCGATCTCATAGTGGTCATTTGGTTTAGGACTAGGTCTAATCACCGATTTTCACCAATTTCAGTTGCGTCCTATGGTCGATAAAAGCTTACATACCAAATTTCGTCAAAATATATTCATATTTGCGACGGACTGACAGACATCGCTAACTAGACTCAGAAAATGATTCTGTGTCTATCGGTATAACAAAAGATGTTTTTGTGGTTACAAACCTCAGCACAAACTCATTATACCTTGACCACATAGTGCTTTACTGAGTTTCGCTGTGGTCGCACAAGCAGTAGTAACTCTAAAAATTCTGGACTGGCAAATACAGGAACTACATCCGAAAATGTGGAAATAATTCACGATATGATGTTGACCGATCAAAGAGTTAAATTACGCGAGATTTCTAAGAGAAGAAGCTAATATTCAGCAAGAAAATGAAAAACGTTTTTTCAGTGTTTGCAATTCTTTAGCGGAATATAAAATTTTATAGGTCAAAACGTTTTAACGAATTTTTTCAGATTTTAGGAGGTCGATACGACGATTTTATTTACAAAATTATATTTTTCTCTCGTCTTTTATTTTCATAAAATCAGATAAATCACTTCTGAAGGGTATCAGCCAATTAAAAACAAGTAAGAAAATTATAGTCGGTCTAGACGGACTATACGATACCCTATACCATGCGTTTAGAGACCCTATCTCTCAGGCCCAACTAACTGGATATAGAAAATAAGCATAAACCAAATTTTAGTGGGATTTTTATTAATTTTTTTTGGCTGCAGATAATAAAAAGTGTATATCGGATGCTATATCTATTTGGAGACTAGGCCCAAAAATGGACCGATCCTGACCATATTTGGTAAAGTCTCTTGTATTTTGCAAAACTATATACAAGCAAAATTTGAAAAGAATCGGTGCAATATTTTTGTTTTTTGATAGATTTAAGTGAAGATCGGGAAGCAGCTCTATATGGGGCCTATGACTAAGAGTTGTCCCATAGGGATCATTTTTGGACTACTGATTAATGGATGTAATAAACACATACAAACCCAATTTTACTAAGATTTATATGATAATGTGGATATTATGGCAATTTATGTTGATTTCATAGGGGTCATTTGTATGGGGGCTAGGTCTGAACATGGACCGATTCAATTCAGTTTCAACAGCGTTCATCCCATGGCCGATGGAAGCTTATATACCAAATTTCATCAAAATATATTCATATTGGCGACCTGCAGTTTGATTACAAGCTACATGGACACACAGACGGACGGACGGACATCGTTAAATCGAATCAGAAAGTGATTCTGATTCGATCGTTATAATAAAAGATGGGTCTAGGTCAAATATTTTTGGTAGTTGCAAAAGCAGCACAAAGTCATTATACCCAAACGACATAGTGGTATAGTATAAATTATTAGTTTAAGGGTCATTTTGATGTTTTAATATCTTCATTGGTTTAATAGTTATGCTGGCTTTAGTAAATAACTAAAAGTGAATTTGTCAATTTTAGCATTCAAATTTTGTTGAACAAATTTTGTTTGCGGAATAAACGTTTAGGATGTTGCAGAAGGCCTTAATGACCTGGCTATGCCGAAATAAGCTATTTACAAGTGGGATGAGGGAAAGTGCGGCCCGGTAGAGAAAAACAAAAACTGATGAACAATAAACTCAAAATACTACTCCGGGGTCACCATTTTTAATCGATTGAGGAGATAAAATCTGAATCGCAACGCACTGGCTGGTAAAGCGTTTGCATAAGTATATTGCAACGGAAGGGGAGCTCGTTAAAGGCGATAAAATTGAGTTGGAAGAACAAATGTTTTTTATTCATTCCATTCATGCTCGATTTATATAGCTAGAGGCATACCCCGGTTAACGTTGCTGTTAACGCGATGTTAACCGAAACAACGTTATACGAGACTATTATTTTTTTTCACATTAAAGAAATGTACTTGAATAACAATCAGTTTTCAAAAATTGTGTTAGCTCTATACGACTATATGGTCAGGGTATAATAACTTTGTGCTGATGTTTGTAACTACCAAAATATATGACCTGGACCCATCTTTCATTATACCAATGGACTCAGAATCACCTTCTATGTCGAATTGGCGATGTCCCTCCCTCCGACTGTCTATCCGTCTGTGTGTCCATGTAAACATTGTAATCAAACTACACATCGCAAATATGAATATATTTTGACGAAATATGGCATGTAAACTTTTGTCGACCATACGATGTACGCTTTTGAAATTGGTGAAAATCGGTGCATGTGCAGACCTAGTTCCCATACAAATGACACCTATGAAATCGACTTTAATTGCCATAAGACCCAAATTATCATATAGATCTTGGTTAAATGTGGTTTGTTTGTGTTTATTACACCCATCAGTAGTCCAAAAATAAACCTTGTAGGAGATTGCTTAGCCATAATCGCCATATAAAAATGCTTCCGGATCTTCACTTCACAATTAGTGCACAGATTATTTCTCATATTTGGCTCGTATATGTTTTTACAAAAATAAGTGACTTTACCAAATATGGTCAGGATCGGTCCATTTTTTGACCTAATCCTCAGGTATAGCATCCAATATGAACTTTTGCATATCTGTAGATAAAGAAATGAATAACAATGCTTTCCGGTATATATCAGGGTATATATCAGTTTCTCATTCCGTTTGTAATCCATTGTGATATGCTTTTGCATAAAATATATGTATTCTTGATCCTTATAAAGACTCGAGTCGATATAGCGATGTCCGTCTGTCCGTCTGTCTGTTGAAATGACACTCATTCAAAAAATAAATCATTTACCTGTGTACACTTAGGATAATATTGTTTGGCATTATATCGAGCAGTTTGGTATTTAAAATCGGATAAACCGGTCATCACTCTGCCAAGATATGACCTAAACAATGGAGACACTTTTGAAAAAAATTTTAAAATTCAATGTGTTTTTTGTAATAATTTAGTATAAAAATTAAATTTTTTACTTTTGTTTATGTTTGTTATGAATACAATAAGTCCAGATATTAATGGAAATGTAAAACTCAGGTAGAGGGTATCAAAGATTCGGTATAGCCGAATTTAACACCCTTACTTGTTTTTTCCTTTTTATTACTTACTAACTTGTTTAATTAGATATAAAAATAGGGTATTTGATTTTTCGCTTTGCAATAGGTTAAGGTAGTTTAAAATTGTAGTTGGATTTTGGCGAGATCATTCGAAGGCCAAATAAACCAATTGTGATTTTATTTGCACTAAAATATATATTATGAGGTTGTACTGATAGTTATATATAACTACCAAAAAATAAGTCTATCGACTCAGGATTATTTAATTAAAATTGTGCCACCTATAGTCATTTAAAAAGAATGCTCTGGTACCTTAAAGTTCAATTAGGAAATTTTATATAGTGAAATAACTATTAGGTTTATAATATAAAGTCAAATTACATATTTAATTTGAAGCAAATTATAAAAGTAAAATAATGCCGACATCAAGCGCAACATAAATTTTTTTATTTAATTTTTTTTTATGTATACTTTGCATTAGAGCCCATCGCTTGTAGCATTTGTGGTTGACTTACGAAATGCACTTCAATGTTTCAATTTGTAATTGTGACTTATCATCGGACCAGATATTTTTGATCAAAAAAAAATTATTTCGACCGTAGCTGATGTGCTAGGGAAACAGCGAATATAGAAAACAATAGTTAGTATGTGCTGGTGTGGTATATGATTTTTTGGAAAATATTAGAAGATTTCCATCCAACGTTTCAAGACTGGCTCTTTTCTGCAGTAATGTATCTTTTAAGAAAGGTGCTTTGGTCAAATAATTCAGTGTCGTTCGATTCAATACCGAAACGATTTTCTGATGCAATGAATTTGGCAGTAGTTTGAATAGACTCGCAATTTGGAATTCTCTCAAGTGCAGACCAAGCGAATATCTTCAAGGTTTCAAAGTGAACGGTCCACTTATGGATGTGTCAATACATTCCGCTAAAAATAAAAGTAAAATTTACAGTTGCCATTAGAAAACAGATTGATAATAAACAACATAAAACGGACGGGTCCTAAACAAAACTAGTTCTTTTGTAATGTTTTCTTCGTCAATTACTTTATCAATTTCGTTTTGAACGACAGTAGAAAAAAAAAACTATTGTCTTTTCGGAATTCAAGGGATTCTACGAGCGTTGTAAGGGTTTCTAGAACGTCCATGGTTAAAGAGTGCTGCCTAAATTAATTATGTAAAAATATAAACAAGTTAAATCTACCTGAACACGCCAAAAAAGGAGCCAAATTTTGGCCATCGGATCTTCAAAAAACGTGTACAAAATGTTTGGGCTGCACTCTTCTTGAAGAAAATAATCTCTTACACAGTCAAAAATTCTCAAAATTCTATCTATAGCTGACAGTAGGCCCAAAAATCGAGATTTTTGGTACTCAACATCGACGGAATCGCAAAATGATTTAAGTTTCGCAACTCTCACAGTAAACAAATAAAAATGTGAGTATATTTTTACAATAATGCGTTCTACGTCAATTCGCATTTTATCACAAGCTTTTTTTAAAGCATTGTGTACTATATGTGCACAACACCCAACTCCAATTATTCCAAGGCACAGCACATTTAATTTGTAAAACGAGTTATCAGATCTACTGCGCAGACGATTTGAACTTTTCGATTGCATTATTCAATATATTTACTACCATATCTGAACTTTCACGGCCTTCAGAAGTCAATTCGATAATTATAATTTCTACTCCTTTTTTTACCGAAAAATATCGGATGAGAACGGGAAACATTTTAATGTTACCATGATTAGACGCGACTGTGATTAAAGTAACGAAATTACTGTCCACCAAGTCTTTGTGTAATTCTTCGCAAACATACGGTGCAATCACATTAGTAACGATGCTCTCTTATTTAGTGCGAGCGCAATGAAATTTTACCATAGAAAAACAGCTTCGAATAATTTTGGACGAACAATCGGCGGAACGAAAATTGAGATTAGATTGTATTACGTGGTATGCGCAGACGCCTTCACAAGCTGCAATTTCTAAATCAAACTTAGCCAATGTAGCACTTTTAAAGTATTTCGTCATTGATTGAGAGGACGACGCTATTTTTTATGCTTTTTGGTGATGCTCTGACTTTATAAGCGATACAATATCTCATTTGCCACCGTGAGCAATATTGAAGTCATTAAAATTATTTACTCCACGCTTTCTTGACATGTTGCTTGACGTTCTCCGCTTTTTCATTTGAGCTAGTGATGAGGAAGTATCAATATTTGCGATAAAACAAAGATATAAAGCTTACAACATTTAACTTTACAAATAGTGCTACCAAATTCGTGAAATGACATAGCGTTGTAAAATTTCTTAATAATTAAATTATTAAATGCAAAATTAAAGCATATTTGCTTTTTTTCCTAAAAATTTTCATACATAAGAATATTTCGGTACATTTGCTCTTGTACCCAAAGCTTCAATTCGGTACACGGTACTGAACCAAAAATTTCGGTATCATACCGGTTATTTATGTACTGGTGGTTACCTTACGTATGCCACTATGTGGTCAGGGTATGATGAGTTTGTGCAGATATTTTAAAATACCAAAAATAAATTACCTATACCCATCTTTTGTTATATTTATCGGCTCATAATCACTTTCTGTTTTTGTAAAAAAAAAATAAAAAGTGACTACCAGACATGGTCAGGATCGGTCTATTTCTCAACCAAGTCCCCATATAAATATAACCTTTTCCATATCTGCAGACAAAAAAATATTAATAACAATGCCACTCAAATTTGGTTTATGCTTATTTTTTATATCCAATCGTATAGTCGGTCTAGACCGACTATTATTTTCTTACATGTTTTTGTTTCGTTACTCTTTTTAAAATGTAATTACTTTTCCAAACGTTCGGCCGTCGCTAATCAGCGGCACATTATTATTCCTTTATGAATATATTAAAGATTATTGATGATTGACTTACATCAACACTACTGTTATTAACAACGCATGTTTCTTAAGTCTTCCGAATATAAAGTACATAAAACAAAATGCCTACCATTAAATATTAACACCATTATTAACATAACTATGGCCATTATAAACATAAAATCGCCTACAAAATTAATTAAACAACTTCACTCTCATTTTTTTTTCCTTTCTGTCTATCTTAAACATAGAAACTACTTTCGCTATCATCTGCATAATTTCTTGTACGGCGACACTCCTCGTTATGAGTAAGCAATTAAATCAATATTATTTTCTACTAAAAACCACATAAACATGTGATATATAGTATATTGTCATTAGAAATAGTATTTGTATTTATCACAGCGTGTAACCCAGTTTTGTTGGCAATTGGAAGGAATACTTGAAACAATTAAAATAAGGGTCATATAATTCAGAACAAGATAATAATGGAGTAGACAAACCAACCATCATCGTTAAAGTTAAAATTGACTAATCGCGGGCGACTGGTGTTACTCAATCCTTTGGCACAGTCAATACGATATTCGTACAAAAGTAATTTACTACCTGAGTATGAAATACCTTACGCATTGTAATGCCTATACACAACAACGTTACAAAAGTTATTTTTAACTATAGACTTCTTTTTTGTTTAATGAAAAGATAAGGGTGCAACGTGCCTTAAATATTTTGCAATATTGTGCTGGAGGTGAATTGTTCCAAAGTTTTAGTATTTATTGTTGTAAAATAAAAAGTTGAATCACCTTCAAGTGAAAGTGAATTTTGTGCAGAAATATACTTGGAAATTTTTCTACATTTGACTGACTAACTGACTATTGTAATGTCGTTGTCGTTGTCGTGACTACCATGCCATGTCATTGTTGAAGTTGTAGTTTTGTTTATGACATTTTTGGTTTCTTACCTCTAAGTTATTTTCTTTCAGATCTTTATGTATAGATTTTTGAATGTGTGTGCGTCTACAACTGTGTGGGTATTGCATATAATGCAAACTGTTCAAGAAATTTGGTGCTTTTATTTAATCACCTTTTTTAATTTGGGTGCAGTTTATTATGTTTATCATGATGTTTATATATCTTTTAATGTATATAATATATGACATTTAGGACTGAATGTTGAAGCCGGATTTAAAATCATTTAATTTTTCACAATTATATCGTTTTACGTCAGAAAAAGTATTAAAATTAAAGTCGGTCTAGACCGACTACACAATACCCTATACCATGCGTTTCAAAAGAGGTCTTCGATCTAACTTTCCTGAAGCAATAACTGAAAATAGAAAAAAATCATGTGAGTACGATCACAGGGGAGATGTGTAAACAACTAGTAATGAAAGATTTTTTTATGACACTTTTTTAAAATCAAACAGAAAGCGTCATCTATGTATCACTTGTAGCAAACAACTGCAGGAGCTCTGCTAATAAAAAATTTTTTATTATTACTTATTATCTCAACCGGTTAATTTTTAATTCTTCGTTTTTTATTTTTCGTTTTTAATTTTTTCATTTCTCATTTTTCGTTTTTCATTTTTTATTTTTCATCTTTTATTTTTCTTTTTTAATTTTTTTTTATTCATTTTTCATTTTTCATTTTTCGTTTCTCATTTTCATTTTTTACTTTTAATTTTTTATTTTTCTTTTTTCATTTTTTATTTTTAATTTTTAAAATTTTCATTTTTTATTTTTCATTTTTTATTTTTGATTTTTTATTTTTAATTTTTTATTTTTTTTTTTTTTTCTTTTTCATTTTTCGTTTTTCATTTTTCATTTTTCATTGTTCACATTTCATTTTCAATATTTCATTTTTTATTTTTTATTTTTTATTTTTCTTTTTTTTTTCATTTTTCAATTTGTATTTTTCATTTTTCGTTTTTCATTTTTTATTTTTAATTTTTCGTTTTTTATTTTTCATTTTTTATTTTTGTTTTTTTTTTATTTTTTATTTTTAATTTTTTATTTTTCTTTTTTTATTTTACATTTCTCATTTTTCATTTTTTATTTTTAATTTTTTATTTTTAATTTTTATTTTTCATTTTTCGATTTTCGTTTATCATTTCTCATTTTCTATTTTTCATTCTTTATTTTTCATTTTTCATTTTCAAACAGGTTATTGCATATCATAATTTTTTCATCAATACAATCATAAGTCACACCGATTTTGTCTTAGCGTTACATGTTACGCCGTTTGATTGTATTGTGAAATAGAAATTTACCCCCTGCGCGTATAGATGTTTACACATCAATAAACGTACAAAAAATTTTAGTGGTATGTTAATTAATTTGTAGTGTGCAGATATGGAAAGTTCATATCTGATGTTACTCATGTATGGTCTATTACTAGTTCAAAAAAATTTAACTGATCATGACCATATTCACTAAAGTCACTTACTCTCCTCTAAAATATATACAAAACAAATTTTAGAACAATCTATGCAATATTTTTGTTTTTTGAGAGATTTAAGATCGGGAACTAGCTTTATATGGAGACTAAAAACAGTCTTACAGGCAGCGATGCCAACCTAGCGCTTTTCGTGCTAGATTTAGCGCCTTTTAACTACCTGAAATGCACTTTTTTTCAATTTTAAAAATAGAAATATATAACCAGCGCTTTTTGGCGCTTTTCATTTCATTCAAATTAAGCCCCTTTTAGTGTTAAGTTGGCATCGCTGCCTACAGGGTTTAGTGGGTGTAATAAACACATATGATAGGCAGATGATAATCTGGATCTTGCGACCATTTTAGTCGGTCTTATACGGGTTATTTGCAAGGGGCTAGGTCTGAACATGCATCAATTTTTACCAATTTCAATAGCAGTCGTACTTGGCCGATAAAAGCTAACATACTGAAATTCCTTAAAATATATTCATATCTGCGGCCTGTAATTTGATTACAAGGTTTACAGGAACAGACGGACGGACGAGCATCGCTAAATTTACTAAGAATGTGATTCTGAGTCGATCTAGGCAAAATAAATTGAATAGTTACAAACATCACTACAAATACTTCATACCCTGACCACTGAGTAATATAGGGTATAAATATGGTTTACAGCAAAATTTACCTTACATAATTATTTATTTATTAATTTGTATAAATAAAAACTCAAGAATAGCAGTATCAAAGAAATAATGAGGTAAGCCGATGGACATAATTTTTTTTAAATTTTCAATATTTAGAAAAAAGACTCTTGAATAAATATAAAAGGAAAAAATGCACAACAACTGTAGACAGTGCCATTTGCCAGCCTCAGGTATTTGAGAGTTAAAACGGGTACTGCAATAATACACCATGCTGCTCGAAGCAAAATTAATTTATTTAAAGGATGCTAATGACGAAGCTATTTGATTAATTGATTATTTATTGATTTTAATACAAAACACTTGTTGGACAACGATAAATGTTGGATTCTGAAACAATTTTATTATAGTTCTAAACATACTTATATGCTGGAGACTTACGCTTTGGCGACTGAACTTAAACCGCTAAAAAATTTGCTATTTTTGCCTATCGATCCAACTTATCTTAATTGAAGTATCGTCAAAAATATTTTGTTAGCATTTTAATATTTTGTTAACATTTTTGACATCCGTGAACATCATAACCCAAAATATACTTGACCGATCCTTTTTAAATTTTATACACTATTTCTACACATAAATCACCATGTAATCAGGAAGAGTTCTTTTTTACAATTTTTTTCCAATTTTTAACAACAAATTCACCGAAATTTTATAGCAAAAATCATGTTTTTCACTTCAAAATGCTGCCAATTAAAAAAATTAAAAAACATTTCCTGATTACCTCGGGAAACATGTCATGTTTTAAACGTATTTCGGTTATGATGTTATGATGTTCACCGCAAAACAACTTTTTTTTTCGAGGCGCCTCCGGAGATTCGCTACGATACCCTATACCATGCGTTTAGAGACCCTATCTCTTAGGTCCAACTAATTGGATATAGAAAATAAGCATAAACTAAATTTGAGTGCCATTTTTATTATTTTTTTTGGCTGCAGATATGAAAAAGTTCATATCGGATGCTATATTTATATGGGAACTAGGTCCAAAAATGGACTGATCCTGACCATATTTGGTAAAGTCACTTATATTTTCCAAAAATATGTACAAACCAAATTTGAGAAAAATCTGTGCAACATTTTTTGTTTTTTGATAGATTTAAGTAAAGATCGGGAATCAGCTCTATATGGGGCCTATGACTAAAAATTGTCCTATTGAGATTATTTTTGGACTACTGATTAATGGACATAATAAATACATACAAACCCAATTTGACTGAGATCTATACGATAATTTGGATCTTATGGCAATTTATGTCGTTATCTATGTCCGTCCGTCCGTCCGTCTGTGTGTCCATGTAAACTTTTTAATCAAACTACAAGTCGCAAATTTAGATATATTTTGATGAAATTTTGTATACAAGTTTTTATCGGCCATAGGATGAAAGCTGTTGAAATTTGTTAAATTCGGTCCATATTCAGACCTAGTCCCCATACAAATGACCCTCTATGAAATCGACATAAATTGCCATAAGATCCAAATTATCATATAGATCTCAGTCAAATTGGGTTCATATGTGTTTATTATATCCATTAATCAGTAGTCCAAAAATAATCCCAATAGGACAATTTTTAGTCATAGGCCCCATATAGAGCTGATTCCCGATCTTTACTTAAATCTATCAAAAAACAAAAAATGTTGCACAGATTTTTCTCAAATTTGGTTTGTACATATTTTTGGAAAATATAAGTGACTTTACCAAATATGGTCAGGATCAGTCCATTTTTCGACCTAGTTCCCATATAAATATAGCATCCGATATGAACTTTTTCATATCTGCAGCCAAAAAAAATAATAAAAATGGCACTCAAATTTGGTTTATGCTTATTTTCTATATCCAATTAGTTGGACCTAAGAGATAGGGTCTCTAAACGCATGGTATAGGGTATCGTATAGTCGGTCTAGACCGACTATAATTTGCTTACTTGTTTATTCTTGTATTTTTAAAAATGGAAAATAATAATTTTTTGTCATTATAACGAGCAGGTTAGTTTTTACAATGAGGTAAATCGGACACCATTGCGCCAAGATATGGTCTAAAATCTGAAGCCACCTCTAAATTATTATACCCTATACCGCAATGTGGTTTGGGTATAATGACTTTGTGCTGCTGTTTGCAACTACCAAAAATATTTGACCTAGACCCATCTTTTATTATACCGATCGCCTCAGAATCACTTTCGATTTAGCGATGTCCGTCCGTCTGTGTGTCCATGTAATCCTTGTAATCAAACTACAAGTCGCAAATATGAATATATTTTAATGAAATTTGGCTTTTATCAGCCATAGAATGAACGCTATTGAAATTGGTGAAATGCAGTCCATGTTCAGACCTAGTCCCCACAAAAATTACCCCTATGAAAACGACATAAATTGCCAAAAGATTCAAGTTATCATATGGATCTCAGTCAAACTGGGTTTGTGTGTGTTTATTACATCTATTTATCATTTGTCCAAAAATAAACCCCATATGGCAATTGAAGATCGGGAAGCAGCTCTATATGGGGCCTATGACTAAGAATTGTCCAATAGGGATTATTTTTGGACTACTGATTAATGGATACAATAAACACATGCAAACCCAATTTTACTTAGATCTATATGATAATTTGGATCTTATGGCAATTTATGTCGATTTCATAGGGGTCATTTGTATGGGGACTAGGTCTGAACATGGACCGATTTTCACCAATTTCAATAGCGTCCATCCTATGGCCGATAAAATCTTATATACCAAATTTCATCAAAATATATTCATATTTGCGACCTGTAGTTTGATTACAAGGTTTACATGGACACACAGACGGACGGACGGACATCGCTAAATCGACTCAGAAAGTGATTCAGAGTCGATCGGTATAATAAAAGATGGGTCTAGGTCAAATATTTTTGGTAGTTACAAACAGCAGCACAAAGTCATTATACCCAAACCACATAGTGGTAAGGGTATAAAAATTATACATGTGTGTATTAGGGCGGGTCGATTTAAAAATTGCCCAAGTGACAAGGAAAATCGTATTCTAGGGATCAAAATAAGAAACTTTGCCCGAGGAACCATACCTCTAAAACGAATTCTGATGTGCCGACTTTTGACCTGTCTGTCTGTCTGTCTCACTTTTAGAGTGTCCCAATCGAGTGATTTTTTTTGCCTCCCTACAAATCGACCCGCCCTAGTGTGTATGCAGGTACTAACATAAGTACATACAAACTTATTTGCATATGTTTCGATATTGAGGGAATATTAAATTATAAAGGTATTGATTGTTTCCCACCATAAATTAGAATAAAATAATTATTTTGATGGCAACAAGCGCTAAATAAATCTTTATGGCATTATGATATTTTGAATTAGTTTTTTATTAATCAATTTTTGATCAACAAAAAAAAGTTTTTATCCATTTTTCATTATATAGGGTCACATTTGTTATCTGACCTGCGTCTTCTAGTTTATCTTATTTATCTTACAGTTTCAATATGACATCTACATATGTATCAACTAGTATGCATGATGGAGTCACTGTGCTGATAATTGCTAAAATATTCTGTATTTAATATTTACCTCTTCTAATTTAAAAAACAACAAATATTCATCTATGGTTTATTAATAAAATAAAAATATTTATTGTTTTTTATGTACAATTTCAGTTTATTATTTCGAAAAAAATTGATTCGTAAAAATAGTAGTAAAAAATAATTCTTTGATTAATAACACAACTTTTAACTATTCAAAATAATATAGGACACTATTATATAAGCTATAGGATCATATTGTAGTCCATAACTAAAAAATGGAAATAATGCATTATTCTTTCTTTTCTTTCTTATTCTTCATATTCTTCATAACATATCACATAAATAGCTCACATATTGTAAATATATGTTTATTAATTCTATATGTATGATACATATTGTATTTTTAAGTAATGTATATAATAATTTTAACAATTTTTGTTAAATATTTAATTTGAAGTAAATTGCAAATAATGAAGCTGTATATGAGAACACAAACATAATGGATCTTAATATTTAAAAATGTAAGAGCAAAAATGTTATTCAATGAAAAAAATATATAAATTTTAAATATAATTTAATTTTTTTTTTTTGTTTAATGAAACAAACCACAATTATGAAAAAAAAAATGCGCAAAAGAAAAACCACTACAAACTAAACTAAAAACAAAATAGATTTTTAATCGGTTTCTTCATCGGATTTACTAAATAACTTTTTTCCTCGCAAAGAAGATACATCGACAGATTTTCGAAGACTTAGTTGAGAATCTGAATCACAATCATCTATATAAGCAAATGTTGATTTGTCCAAAAGAGAATTATTATCACTGTTATCACTAAAAAATAAAAAAGAAAAGAGAAGCAATTTTAATGTTTATAAAAAATAAGTGCTAATTTAACTTTAAACTTACTTAAAACTTGTTTTTGTTAAATCTTTTCTGGAACGAAAACTATTACCGTGATTGTGGTTAACCGGTGTTGAATTGACAATTTTAGTGCACAATGACGTGTGATGATATGGTGTAGAATGTCCCAATTCTATGCAATCGGAATCAAATTGAAAATCAATTCGAGCCTTTGCTTTTGATACAGCTGCAGTTGGTGTAGACGATATCAATTGCGAACGTATGTATGGAGGTTTATTCTTTTCCGCGGTATTCATAAGATTCTTTGACTCTACAGTGTGAGATTCTTGCATTCCTAAAACCAGCAGAATAGATGTGAAAAATTTAAAAACGACATTCTTAAAATTGCACAATTTTGACCAGGCCAATCGACGAGTTCTACGAAAATTTTGTTTCTATAAAGAAAAATTCAAATTTTAACACCTGTAAAGACTTGATAAACTTTTACATAATTATATTAAAAACTAGCGTATCACATCAAACGTTGTTTCGTCCTAGTCTACATTAAATAGTAGTAAATATTTTTTTGTGTGGATTTTAAATATTCCGTTTACATAAACAACATTATTTCCGCGCTGCCACATTACTAATACATAAGGTCTTCTGATAGATATTAAATATTTAATATGTATGGAATATGCCACGTCTACTAATACGATACCGCCCAGTTTTGAAACGACTTCGCATATTTATAACTAATAACCTCACAAGTTGCAAGACTCTCGTTTTTATACAAGAAATACTTTATTTTGTATGGGAGATGTCACGCCCACTAATCCCGTGGGGTCGAAAATAACAATACAATTATATGGTCTCAATTTCAGCTACATAGATCGTATATTTCCGGAAATCATTAGCTACAAATAAACGTACCAACGATTTTATATATAAAGATATGACTAATTTTCCAAAGTTCCAATTAAAAATTTCTGTGTTTTAGATTTCTCATAAAAACATTACGAGAAATTTTATAGCATACCTATACATACATTTATATAAAACTACTTTTTTTAAGGCAAAAACTGCCCCAACTTGCCATATATGTAATAGCATCCTATCTATCAAACACGTTCTAAATGAGTGTCCTTCTTTATCCAATAGTAGAAAAATGCAAACTCATAATACATCCGTCAATAATATAAACAATATATATTACTTTACTTAAGAAACTAAACTAAGAATTTAAATATTTTAACATTTAGAGCTCACAAATTCCTCCTTTGTCCTAGAATTTATTTTTACGAATTTTTCAGAATTTATTTTTAAGATTAATAAACTAATAAATAAATAATAAAGCATTAACTTATTTGAGGGAACTGATACAATCCAATGCTTTAAATGACAAGGATACAATCACGATGCAAGTGAATGTAAAAATGTGAAAATTTGTTTCAAATGTCAAGGCAATCACAAAATCAAAGAATGTGAAAAGGAAATAATTACAAAATGTGTTAATTGAATAAAAGCCAATAAAAGGCTAAATATGGGGCTTGATGAAAAACCATATAACTTCAAATAAAGGATGTCCAGTTTATCAGAATAAACTAAATTTTGAAAGAAACGGTTAGGACTATTTAACAATTATAGGAGAAAAACGGTATAACACAAACATATTTGGATTAATAAATAATTACGACCAATTGGAAATATTTATTTATTTATTTATTATAATATAAAAGTCACGTAGGCCACATAATTGCTGATGAACAAAAACCAGATTTTATATTATTGACAGAGTCACATGTTACGAAGGAAATAGATGAGAACGAAACACAACTTCCGAAATATGATCCTAGTTGAAGAAGACGGGCGGAAAAAATATATATTTAAAAAATTGTGGAATATTTCAAAAATATGTGAAAAGGTTTATGACTACAAGTACTGGATGAGTGTATTCATGGCAAAACGCAAATTATGATCATGGCTGTATACAGATCACCAAATAGTGATGAAATAGAATTTTGTAAGTAATCGAAGATTTGTGTGAAACGACATAATAAGCTGCAGATTTCAACATCGATTACAGTAAAGAAGGAACTTACAAAAACAGATTAGAAAAACCTTCAACGGTAATTGACTTAAACAACTTTTAAATGAATATACAAGAGTAACACCAAACACAAAACTATAATAGACTATATAATAACATATAATGAAAACATCTCAGCAAAAAACAATAATGCCTATAAAATAGGAGATCATGAAGCAATTAACATAAATTTTGAAATCATATCCGAGAATCACGATATAATGAATAAAAAAGAAATTGAGTTTAATATAATAAACGTTCATATAATAGAGAAATCAGTGCAATACTATAATGAAAATGATGACTTAAATAATTTAGTGGATCTCTTCGACGACAATAAATAAATTTACATTAAAGAAATTTATAATAGAAAAAAGTAAATGGTTCAATGCTAAAGTAGAGGCACTATTATACCAGTTCAAAAATCGAAAAATCTTCATGTTTGTAAAAAAAAGAAATTGCACTGATCGAACTATCTACATCGGAAACGAAAATCTTCAATCAGATGCGAATTTTCTTATTTATTATTATTTTTTTATTTTTTTATTTATTTATTTATTTATTTATTTAGGCATAATGCTATTAATATAAAATTAAATAATGTTACATTCACGTTAATACATTTGTTTCACGTACATTGTAATTTTACGTTTCAGTATAAAAAAGTTTTCATTCTTTAATTCTAATGGAATTTCATTACATAATTTAAGTCCATTATAAAATAATAAATTTTGATAAAAATGTGTTCTTCCAAAATTTAACCTAAAATAGTACCTATTCCTCAGATTGTATGGTTGTACATCTGCTACATAAACTAGTTGCTTTCCCAAGTAGTTCGGTAGCATTCCATTTTTCATCTTAAATGTAAATGTGCATGCTGTTCAGACCAACAAATAACGAGGCTGCAAAACTACAAAATAGGGCTATGCGCTCAATTTTAGACGCATTGAAATGGCTAAACATCCAACAAAGGCTGCTACTTAATACAATATTCTTTATACAAAAAAATGAAAATGGAAAGAGCACCAAATTACTTGATCGAACAAATTAGATGTGTTGGAGATGTTCAACCTTATAACCTTAGGAATGCCTTAGACTTCACAATACAAAAATCTTTATTTTACAAAGGAATAAATCTTTACATGTTGCCGAATGATGTCAAGAACGAAATGAATATAAATCTTTTTAGAAAGAAAACTGTAAATTTTATTAAAAATGTTAACTTTTAATCAGAGATTATGATAATATTTATTAATTAATATGAAATATCCTTTAAAAGTATTTAAATACCACTAATAATAATAAATTATTCCAAAACCAGAGTTCATACAACTTATGCTGCAACAAAGCTTATCCAGTGGTTCGTACCAGGGATGAGTAATATCTAGCATATGCGGACCTATGCCGGGGTGGATTTATTTCTAATAATAATAATAAATAGTAGAACATTCATCACCAGTCTTTGATTTACTGAAAGCCACCGCAATTTTTGTAACATGTCACTTATATGTGTTAACCTATGACATTTTAGAATACAGCTTTTGAAGTCTTTCTTTCATTTGATGACTCCCAAGGAAAGGCAGCGTTGAACAATATTCAAAGTGAGGTTTAACTATTCTGTTGAATATTCTTATAGATGTAATTGTGGATATACAATCTTTTTGCAAATATAGTTAAAATGTGTATTAAACTTTAGGTTTTTATCTAATACGTCTGTTACGTTTTTATACCCTATACCACTATGTGGTTTCGGTATAATGACTTTGTGCTGCTGTTTGTAACTACCAAAAATATTTGACCTAGACCCATCTTTTATTATACCGATCGAATCAGAATCACTATCTGATTCGATTTAACGATGTCCGTCAGTCCGTCCGTCCGTCTGTGTGTCCATGTAAAGCTTGTAATCAAACTGCAGGTCGCAAATATGAATATATTTTGACGAAATTTGGTATATAATCGGCCATGGGATGAACGCTATTGAAATTGGTGGGAATCGGTCTATGTTCAGACCTAGCCCCCATACAAATGACCCCTATGAAATCGACTTAAATTGCCATAAGATACAAATTATTACCCATTAATCAGTAGTCCAAAAATGATCTCTATGGGACAACTCTTAGTCATAGGCCCCATCTTCACTTAAATGTACCAAACAAACAAAAATATTGCACTGATTCTTCTCAAATTTTGTTTGTATATAATTTTGCAAAATACAAGAGACCTTACCAAACATGGTCAGGATCGGTTCATTTTTGGGCCTAGTCCCCACATAGATATAGCATCCGATATGAAATTTTTAATATCTGCAGCCAAAAAAAATTAAGAAAAATCCCACTCAAATTTGGTTTATGCTTATTTTCTATATCCAGTTAGTTGGGTCTGAGAGATAGGGTTTCTAAACGCATGGTATAGGGTATCATATAGTCGGTCTAGACCGACTATAATTTTCTTACTTGTTATTATTACGTTTATGACGATATATTGCGGAAACAAAATAAAACACACTAAGTTTTAATACTATGAATTCCCTTCGACATTTAAACTTGTCCCAAATTACAGAAATTCTATGCTTCCCAAAAACCATAAGTCCGAGTTCACACAAGGCAACTTTTGTTGCGCAATTCTTGAGTTTGTAGGCGAGAGAGGAAAGAAGAATGGTATTTGGTACGGAGTTGCTTGTACTCGGCAAGTCGTTTTGTTGTGCAATTCGTAATTATAAACACGAAGTTAGCTGCAGCTTATTATTTGACAATTCTTTTTATTCTTTGCTTCGCTGTGAAAAATTATTATTATTTCATTTATTTTATTATTTTTTTTAATTATTTCATTTTTTCTTTGACTTCCATTTTTTCACACAAATAGATTTTTCACTTTGGACCAATAATAAATTCTTTTTATACAAGCTAATAAATTGAACTGTCAAAAATGTAAGAATTTGAAAGCAAAAGAAAACGAAAAGTTGCGGCAATAAATTTCTCTGTGTGAACATTAAGGCAACTTTAAAAGAGAATCTAGAAAATGTGCAATACAAAAAAGAAATAATTGTGATAGATTTAAAAGCTGTGCAATAACAATTTGGGACCTTAGAATTATATGTAAAAACCTGAAGAACAAACCAGATTTTAATAAAGTCTCAAAGAATATAATTATGGATAATTGGAAGATTATATGTAAATATATGCTTAATATTATTAAAAAATCTCTTGAAATCGGGGATTTTGCTGATAGTTGGAAATATTCTAGGGTAGAAAAAGTTGCAAAAACAAATAGATGCGATGAATTGTTGAGAAAATTGTAATGGAACAACTCGAAAAATACATGGAAGTAAATAAACCTTTTTTCAAAATATCAGTCAGGATTTATGAAAAATACTCGTGCACTGTCAATTATGTTGTAGATAGATGAAAGTATATAGACAAGAAAAAGAAAATTATGGGCATATTTATGGATTTTAAAAGAGCGTTCGACTCTATTGATAGGGATATATTAACTCAGAAAACGAATTGCTACGGTTAAAATGTTATTTGCAATTTGCTCAAAATAAAGGAAAAAATTTAAAAATCTGTAAACCTGCAAAACAGCTAAAAAGAAATACCTTTCAAATAATATACGTTTGGCCAAAATCGGGATAAAACGGTAGAACAAAACATCGGTCACAAGAAATCGCCTAGCATATAAATATTGTAGATTATACATTAATGACTTACCAAATATCTTAAGCAATTGCAAAATTATTTTGTATGCAGATGACACATTAATTTATGCAGGTGACACGGATGAACAATGTACGAATAAACTATTGCATGACATAAATAAAATAAATAAGTGGCTAAAAATGAACAGACTAGTGAAAAACAATATCACTAATAATTGCAATAAACAATACAAGAAATATAATTAAATGGTATAACGATTTCTAATGAAAAGGAAATAGCAGAACAATTAAACAATTTTTTCATAAACAGCATTCAACAAATTAGCGACAGTATACCATTCGTCAAATAGTAGAATCTCATTGAAGAGAACCCACAAAATAAATTCAAATTTGAAATCATTGATATATGTAAGTATGTTGAAAAATATTATGCATGCTATGAACAACAAAAAGGATTATAATTGTCTAACAGTTAAAATGTTACTGGATAATTTTGATATAATAGGACCCCTTTTACAACGTTTTATTGCATCTTCCCTTATAACTAGATTTTTTCCTGACTGTCTAAAAGAATCTTGTATTATTCCATTTCAGAAAATAAAACACACAAAAGATCCACAAGAAATTCGGCCAGTAAATATGCTGCTAACAATAAGTAAAATTTTGGAAAAAGTCGTACAAGCCCAATTAAATAGATACTTCGAAGATAAAAATTTATTAAATGAAACACAATCAGGCTTCAGACAAAATCATAGTTGTGAATCTCTGTTGAATCTAGTGGTAACTCAATGGAAGACTGAAATGAAGAATAGAAACTGCGTTGTGACTGTTTTCTTAGACTTCAAAAGAGCGTTTGAGACAATTAACAGGGAAATAATGTTAGAAAAACTTCAAAAATATGGAATAAAAAGCATAGAATTAAAATGGTTTAAAAGCTATCTGGAAAATAGAACTCAAAAAACAAAATGCGGAGATGAGATATCAAAAATTAAAAACATCAATGTAGGTGTGCCTCAAGGGGCAGTATTGGGAACATTGTTGTTTCTAATATATATAAACGATTTGGAAAGAGTCATAAAAAAAGCAAAAGTATGTATGTTTGCGGAAGATGCGCTTATATATATAACTGGAAAAATTCCAGAAGATTGTGTTCGAAATTTAAATACTGAAATGAGAGAAGTTGACAGGTATTTAAAAAAGAATAGATAAAAACTAAATATAAATAAAACTAAATACATGGTGATAAATGGAACGGCAGATGAAAACATTATTATCGATAGTGTACCAATTGAGGAGGTTGAAGAACTTAAATATTTAAGAGTTATTATAGATAAAAACCTTAAGTTTAGTACACATTTTAACTATATTTGCAAAAAGATTGCTAAAAAAAAATAGCTTTCTTCAGAAGAATTCGAAATAATATATCAACAATTACATCTATAAGAATATTTAACACAATAGTTAAACCCCACTTTGAATATTGTTCAACGCTGCTTTTCCTATCAACAAATAAAAGAAAGACTTCAAAAGCTTCAAAATAATTGTATGAGATGTATTCTAAGATGTCATAGGTTAATACATATAAGTGACATGTTACAAAAATTGCAGTGGCTCTCAGTAAATCAAAGACTGGTGATGAATGTTCTAATATTTATATTTAAGATGAAAAATGGAATGTTGCCAAACTACTTGGGAAAGCAACTAATTTATGTAGCAGACGTACCAGTCATACAATCTGAGGAATATGAACGATTTTAGGTTAAATTTTGGAAGAACAAATTTTTACCAAAACTTATTATTTTATAAAACTTTTTTATATATAAACGAAAAATTACAATGTACGTAAAACAAATGTATTAACGTAGAAAATCCATGAATGTAACATTATTTAATTTTATATTAATAGCAGTATGGCTAAATAAATAAATAAATAAAAAAAAAAAAAATAAATAAATAACTATAAAACCATATTTTGAATTTGGCTCTACAATTTTATATGCTATACAACTAATCAGATGGACTACAAAAATTGCAAAATAAAACTATACATTCAATATTGATGTGTATTTAATCAATAAACTCTAATACAAACAATGCTCGACATCGACATTTCTTCAGAAATTGAAATTTGGAAATACACCGGATTATCTAATAGATCAGCTTAATTTTATGAGAGAAATACAATCATACAATCTAAGAAATGCAAACTTCCCAGTATTACAACAACGTCTATGCAACGATTACTTTACTTCAAGGGACTAAAGTTATACAATGTGTTACCGAATAGTGTAAAAAATGAAAGATATATCATATTATGTAGAAGAATTATTACACATTTTGTTGGAAATAATTTGATTTACTAGAGTTTATAAATAATTTTAAAAATATACATATCTGTTGTAGTAGAATAATTTTAAAGTATTATAAATACTCATTAACAATCTAATGCGCAAAAGAAGGCTTAAGAGAAATTCATTATTTAATATTCGTTTATATATAATCAATATACATACATACATATGTATTTATATGACCAAGTTATTTAACTTACCACTTTATACATCAGTTCCCAATGAGATCGACGCTGTAACATGAATAACAATTTTTTATGACTTAACAACTGATCCACATTAGGTCTTTCTTTAGGATCTGGTGTCATCATGTATTTTATGATATTTTGCAAATCTAACGATATAGTTTTAATGAAATCTTCCGGCAGAACTGCACTTCGCAATTGTTGCCACAACGGACCATTTGCAGGTAATTCTAAATAGCATGATAATTCCAACATTGCGATGCCCAAACTAAAAATATCGGCAGCCTTTGAAAAATTGCCCTGCATTATTTCTGGCGCCACATAACGAGAATCGCCCTCGGTGGCATGATTACGATTTGCACGATCGACATCGATAACCAAACCGAAATCTGCCAATTTACAACTATAATCGTCACCAATCAGAACATTATCGAGCTTAATGTCCAAATGAATCAAATTGCGGTCATGAAGACTTTTCAGCGCCAACAATAAATCCAATAGTATTGACCAAATTTTATCCTCTGGTATAGAACGCTTTCGTTCAAGATAACGGTCCAAACTCTCTCGGCATAATTCCATTTGCATATAGAGACGATCATCTTGTTCCCAGGCACGATAGAATCTTAAACAATTAGCATGACCTGAGAACTGTTCATATCTACGAACTTCTTCTAATCGCTCTTGCCTATACAATTCACTACGGAATAGCTGTTTTGACATTTTTATAGCATACAAAAGGCCATCTTCTTTGGAACGTACTTTAAAGACCTCTCCGAATGAACCTTCACCAATTTTCGCCAGACGTGTAAAACATTGTTCAAAGTAAGTTTCATTCGATGAGCTGTCATATGTGGAAGATAATAAATGATCCGCTGGTATATCTTCTTCCGATCTAAATGAAATGGCATGGGCGGTATGATCACGATTATAGTTGGAATCATAACGTGGTTTCAACTTTGGTGGTTTTAAACGACTTATATCCTCACGCCGTTGGGACTAAAATTCAAAAAATATATTTTAACATCTATTTACTTAAAGCCAAGAATTTAAGCACCTGTTTGTAGGAGTGCTGGAATTTTTCTTCTCTTATATCGGGTACTGGTAGGCGGGTTAATAATTCTGTCTCCATAGTGTGTATTGCGGAATTTTTCATTAATTTTTTATGAATTTTAATATACAGTTATTCAATTTTACGAATCGTAAAATTCTGTGTTATTTGCCACAGGACAATGTAAACTATGAATGAAAACAAAGAATATGGGAATAAAGAAAAAGGATCCAACAGGAATGACTTTTTTTTATAATTTAAATTCAGCGTTGATTGTTAGTGGCTTTAGGCAACGTTGCATTTTTCCTAAATGCATAGACCCGGTTCACACAAGGCAATTTTTATTCTGCAACTTTTTCAATTCTCTTTCAAAGTTGCCATAATGTTCACACAGAGAAATTTGTTGCCGCAACTTTTGGTTTTGTTTTGCTTTCAAATTCTTACATTTTTGACAGTTTATTTTATTTAGTTTGTGTTAATAGAATTTATTACTGGTTTTAAGTAAAAATCTATTAGTGTGAAAAAATAGAAGTCAAAGAAAAAATAAAATAATAAAATAATAATAAAATAAATGAAATAATAATTATTTTTTACAACAAAGCAAAGAATGGAAAGAAATGTCAAATAATAACCTGCAGCTAACTTCGTGTTTATAATTACTAATGGCACAACAAAATGAGTTGCCGAGTTTCAATTTACCATCCATCGAGCAAAGGTTGCCTCGCGTCTTCTATTATATCGCATAAGAGAAAACGCGTTTCAGTTTTTTACCTTGCGGTCCTGGCAATGCTACTCCACGTGCGATTAGGTTAAATTTACTTTTTACACGTGTTTTTTCTAGTTTACATATTAAAAAGCTCACCCTAACCTCCCTTGTGAAGGCAATGGCTGCATAGGGGTGCTGTATCAACCACATACAAATTTTTACCCCCACAAAATGACATAGACGTAGTGTCTCAAGTCATTTTTTATGCATTTCACATTGTGGAATAGACACATCATTGCATGTGTCAGTAGAAGAAGAAGGAAACGAGTTGCCGGATGCAAGCAACTCCGTATCATATACCCCACCCGCCAACAAACTCAAAAATTGCCTTGTGTGAACTGGGTATTGGGCGTTTGGAAAATAGATATGGCAACACACAGAACATTTTGGTACAAATACACGGATACAAATGAATGACTGAAGAAATGAATGACTGAAACTAACACATAAACAATTTTTGTACTAACACATTTGCAGTTTTTTTCTATTTAAAAACATATGACTGTCATTGTTGCTGTTGTTAAGGTTTAGGAAAGGTAAGTAATTAATTAAATTAAAATTAAATTAAAAAGTTCAAGTTAATTTTTGTTGTTTCTTTAGGATTCTTCAAAATATGTCAGTGGATTCGTTAGTGCAATTCTCAATTGTGGTGGCACGTCCCTCCATTATACCCTTCCACAATATATTTTTTGCTCGCTTGTGGCGTAGGCTATTCCTGTTGGATCGTTAACTTAAGATATTGCTGTAGAATCTTCACAAACTTTCAATCTAGAACTTTTATACCTCTTAGGAATCGCATAAATATATTGTTAATAGATGCGCAATCACCAAATGAACTTATTAAGGTAATGTACTGACATTTTATTAAAAATTCTAGCTAGAAACAAAGTAAATCTTCCTTGTAGAATTTTACATTAATCCTTACATCTATCTTTCAGTCTGTTGCCATAACATGGATATGTTTTTTTTAATATTTGGCTCGAATGTTTTAATTTATGCCATTCTGGAATATAGTGTGGAATATAATGTTGATAATATGAATATTAAGGAATATGCAGTATCCGTAAATTCGTCCATAATGAAATTAGTTTTCAAAAGAAAGATCTAAAAATATTGAACAAATTGATTTATGGAGGTATCACAATATCTCACACACCGTTCTGTACAAACAATTTTCCAAATGGAGTGTATCAGTTTTGGCCGAAATTGTTAATTCACAACACACAAAAGGTGAGCTTTAATATAAATTGTTGATATATATGTGTTATAATATATTGTTTTCTTTAAGAACCTACTGATTGCACTAAGGCCCATTACCGGAAATTTCTATTGAGTTTAGTCAATTTATTCAGTGCTAAGTTACGAACCGCTTTGAGGGATGGTTCGAGTGAAAAGTCAGCAAACATTGTCTCAAAGTTATCGACACGTTTCGGAATTGGTGATATTGTTGTGTTTTTAATATATTAATGTTTATTTCTATTTTTGAATTTTTGATTTTTAATACAATAAATAAATATAAATAAAAAATATGTCGTGTTTCATTATAATCAAGCGTGACCGGTCAATGATGATGTATATAGCCATCAAGTATGACCGGTCAGCGATGATGGATATATCTATCATCGTTGACTACTAAACAGCGGTAGAGTGGGCAGTTCAGATATATATTATATGGTTTACATACTTTCATAGGTTAGAGTAAAGCTGCGTTCACACTACGTGTTTTGCTTGTGTTTCTCTTAGTTTTTTTAGCACGTGTAATTTGTACACATAGTGTGAACCCTTTCAAACATTGTTTATGTACAACACATTTTGCAAGCCATATGTAAATTTTTCAATTAGAGCAGGTTCTATTTTGGCAAGGCAAACATATGAAAATACAGCACTGCTTGTGGCGAAAGAAAAACAGAGTAAATTATAAAGATTAATATTGAAAGAAAAGTAAATTGTTTAATATTAATTAACAATTAAAAAATATATAAAATATATAACATTACTTTTAACAATAAATTTTTGTAAATTCACAAATTAAATCAGCTGTTGTTTACATTTAGAGGTTATGTCGTACGGAAATACATATGTACGTTTGAACGCAAAAATTATGAATCGTATGTAAAACGCTAATTTTGACACACACACGGAATTACGTATGGATCGTAAAACAGAATTTACATATGGAAAATACACATAGTGTAAACACACCTTAAGATGCAAAATCACATGTACACAAAAGTTTCGGTCAGTTTTGGCATATTTGCCTTAATAAAATGATAGAAACTTTGTTCTACGCGATGACCGACACTTCAGTCAGTAGTGCCGGTCATATCACCGTCACTGTTCTTCTAGGGAATATTTTGCAAGAATTTTTTAGGCTATTTTAAATTAAATATTGAAAACACCGTGTACTAAACTGACACAGTATGTAAACTGTGATTGAAAATAATGACTACAATAATTTCAAAAATAATCCGTATTATCGTTTGCTCATATATTTTTTGAACATCGCATTAAAACCAATTTTATTTTTTCGTTTTTTATTAAATTATGAAATGAAACTTTGCCAAGCAATATAAAAAACACCGTTTTAAATTATCTTATGTTAAATGACCTCAACATTTTTTTTTTGTTTGTTCTCATGACTACAATATACTTTGTGACATTCACATATTCGGCTTGGTCATAATGAGAACAGCCGAGGGTACCAAGCCCAAAACATTTAAAGGTTTTTCGAAATCTTCAAAACCAAACACTTTGCGTGGAAATGATGTCATAAGACCAAACGGTATTTCAGTTCCAGTTTTTGTTTGAATGAAAACACGTACAGCTGATAGTTGTTCATTCACGCTGAATGTTTCAGTTAGAGCAGATCCATCTTGTAAGCGTACTTGTATGCGAGTTTCTTTATAATCCTTTGGAGGAGATTTAACAGTGGCCTCCGTTGGTTGTGATGATGTGGTAGACGTAACAGCAGCAGCAGAAACTGTTGGGGTCTCAGTAGTGGGCGATTGCTTTTGTCCTAGTTTGCGTCTAGCTTTGTCAGCTTCAATTTGAGAACGTACTCTATCTCGAGCTGCCTTTTCGTCAGCTTTTTCTCTCTTACGTTGTTCAATAATTTTCTTCATTTCCAATTCTTCCATACGTTGGCGTGCCTCTGTCATGTCCTTGCCGGACTTAATGCGATTACGCTCTCTATCTAGAGCCTCATGTTTTTCCCGTTCTTCCCTCTCGATGCGTTTCTGTTTTAGTTTCTCTTCTATTAATACCAATTGTTGTTTTTTCTCTTCCTCGGTTAAGGGTTTCTTTTCTTCAGTAGATTCGGAAAAATTGCTGTGTCCGGTTTTGGCAGCATGAAACTCTACTTCAGATTGATCTTTACACAATTTACCACAATCATCACATTTTAAAGATTTTGCAACACCTCCAGTCGCAGACACGGCAGTATTTGAAGTGGAGGCTTCGGCGACAGCAGATTTTAGATCTCCTACTGCACAACCGGGTGTCTCTTTAGGTATTTCTTCGTCAACATGAGCTAATAACCATTCCATAGCTGGTTCCACTCCTTTATAGTTAGTGACTTTCAATGCATATTCGCTGAAAGCATATGAAAATTGTGACATAAAAGCCGGCAGTTATAAACATTTATGATACTTACGCTCTTTCTGTTGGAAATCCCATTTCAATCAAAAGTTGTACATCACCCATGGCTACAAAGAATAAATAATCCTACAATAAGTGTTTAAAATTAAGTTTTCTTATATATTTGCAGAATTTATGTTTTCTACAACAAATACAAATTAGCAATGAAACAATAGATGACTACCAGAATTTATTACACAAAGGATTATTAAAAAAAAACGAATGAACACCTATAGAGGAATTGCCGATGACATGTTAAAAAATTGCAACGCTGCAGCAGTTTCTCTATTCATAGTGGTTTAAGAATTTAATAAACCAGTATTTGGTGATGCCAGTCATGTTGAAAAATCTAGAGTTTTCACAACTAAAATCTGGTGTATTGAACAGAAACACGTCAATTCTGTATCACATTGATAAGAAAAAGTAGAAAAGTAAACAATCAAAATTAAAGCCTTCATTTTATATCATTTATATAAAATTTTTGAAGATAATACAATAATATCATTTCAACAAACAATGGGTGAATCTCCTAAATTGAAAAACATTTCGGTTCGAGTTAAAAGAGCTCGGCGTAGCACAACTTCTTTAGATGAGGTACGTGAACAAGTTTCTATGAAACGTTGCACTGTCAGGCTACAACGCTATAATGCTGAAGAACTGAAAAAATTGGGTAATTTTATTTTGGTGAAATACCTCATTAGTGATTTATTAAAACAAATGTATCATATTACAGCCATTGTTCGGTCCGTACCATTAAATGATGAAACTAATAAACCGAAAAATATCCGGAACATGGTGGTGCGTATACGACGTCTTATCAACGCAGATGCTTTATTGCTTCAGTAGACGCTTGGCCTTATTTTGGGGGCTGTTTTTCATAAAACTTCTCTAATAATTATTAATGTTTTATAAAAGGTATTTGTTTTATCATTTAATTAAAAGTATTTTATTTAAAATATTTTTCTTTTAATTTTAATGATTTTCTTTATTGGGAAAATTTTCGAAGAAACAGTTTGTGGGCATTAAGATTATCTATCATATGTGCTTATATGTTTACAACATATACATACAAATATATTTCTTTTATATACATTTTTTAGACCAAATCTATGATCTTTGTGTTTGTTTTTTTACTTTGAGTTACACGATAGAAAAAAAAAACGTACAAAGGTTCCTTGTAATAAAAAACTGGAATTTACTTATTATGAATGACGGTAATTTCCAGTGTTCTACTGTGATTCGTCGAGTATCTTTTGTTCTTTCTATTATCTTTGATAAGAGAATAACGTTCTTCTTGGTTTATTTGCAGTCTCGTGGCTGCCGACCACTTTCAATCCATTCAACCGTTCAAGCGATGTTTTTGCATGTAAAAAAAACAACACTATCTTCTCACAGTGGTGTGGAGTGTATGAATTAGTCGATATTTGTTAAAAATTCATAATTTTAGATTGTCATAACAATGAATTGTGCAAAAATCTCTAAAATGCTTATTTGATTGGTTGATTTAAGAATTTAAATCAAGGTTTGTCCAATTCTCACATTGTTTAATTCCTTTTTGTGCAGTAATTGCTTTAAAGTAAATGTATATCATGGTAGAAACAAATAAAATGGAGTATTATGAAAATATATTTTTTTTTTATCTTTGAACTGAACATGCATTTCGAAAGTTGTAATCTAGTCGAAGGGTTTCTGCGAGAAACGAACAATTTTAAAGACGTTTTTAAAAATAAAATTGTTTAAACAATGACTGGTTTTGTAACATCCCTTGTCTTTTTATGGATTATAAAACACTTATCTTACAGGAAAAATTGGAATACCAATCTTTCCCGCTATACCGGTTGTTTGCATTCCCTAGTCGTGAGAGACTAAGTTCAAATCTTTTGATGAAATTTTAGTTTCTCATATTTTGAAGTACTGAAAATTTTTTTTGTAGGGTATTGTATTTTTTCTTTGTAGTTTATTGTTAGACTAAAACTTTCTTACTTATGTTGGCATTATTGCTAAATACATAAATATATACATTAGAGTGGGATCAAAATAAATTTTTTTGATGTACCCCTCTATAATTAAGCTTAGCCAGTTCGAATCCCTTTACGAACGGTCGTGTAAATAATTAAAGCGCTTAGAATACAACTATTTAAAATTAATAACAAGTGTATATTTTTGTTTTTGCAATTGCCTATTCTTGATCTCATTTGAACTCACGTGGTAGTCAATTCAGCTTAAAACAGGAATAAAAAATCTAGCGATGGCCCGAGGGGCCAAATCTTCATCAAAAAGAAAGCTCCTTGCCAACAAGAAGATGACTAAACTTCCTCCGGGTTTTAACCCGAATAACTTCCTCCGGGTTTTAACCCGAATATCGCGTCAACTTCAAGCAACAGATTTAGCCTGCTTGCTGGCCTTAATGATATGGACGTAACTCCTGTATCAAATATCAACGAGGTTAAACAACACAAACCTCCACCTATTGTTGTTGAAGCTAACGCCTCATTTACAGAAATACAAAAACTACTTGGTAAAGACTGTATTTTCAAACGTACTTCAATTGGTACTAAAATTTTTGCTCCAAGTAAAGAAATGTACGAATGCTACAAGCAAATTCTTAAAGAGAGTAAGTTGGAGTTTCACTCTTATGGCTCCAAAGATAATAGGTTATACACCACTTTTTTGCACGGTTTACCCCGCATAAAAACTGAGGATATCACCGCAGAGCTAAAAAACTATAACCAGTCCCCTTCTTCAGTAGCTGAAATAATCACCAAATTCAGTTCGAACAACAATGCAGTTTACAAAGTTCAATTTGTACGTAAAAATTTTAACCCAACTGCCTTAAGAAACGTAAGAACAATTTCAAATATAATTTCCTGGAAAAAATACAAATCTAAATCCAGAAATAAACCAACTCAATGCTGGAACTGCTTAATGTATGGCCATGGAGGTGAACATTGTCATCGTAGTGCTGCGTGTATGATATGTGCAGAACAACATCATACAAGTGTGTGTCCGTTTAACACAAATGAAAAAAGACCAGCTGTTTTTACATGCTTTAATTGCAAAAAACATGGAAAAGAGAGAACTGATCACTCTGCGAACGACATCAATTGTCCGTTACGTTCTCTCTATTTGGAAACTAGAACAAGAGTAACATCTAAAAGTCAGAATACTAGCAGACAACAACAACAAAACTCATTTCAATTAAAGGTAGGAGATTTCCCTAATTTAAGAAACAACTCAAATTGTAATAATAACATCAACAATAACACAATAAATAACAGCAAAGCCACATATGCTAACCAGCTGAGAACAAACAACGATTTATTTAGCATCGATGAGCTTTTTGATATTTTCACTACAGCTATGGATGATTTGCATAAGTGCACTTCAAAAGTTCAACAAATCAAAGTTGTAATGTCAATGGTAAAATACGCCCATGGATTATACTAATAATTTAAACGAATTCAAAATGCTTCACTTGAATGCTAATGGCATTTCAAACTTTTCTAAATTAAAACAATTTGATATACTAATTGAACGAGAAAATATTAAAGTAGCGTCTTTGAATGAAACATTTTTTTCAGAAAATCATAGACCCTACTTTAAAAATTATTATTTATATAGAAGTGACAGAACAGATGCAAGAGGAGGAGGAGTAGCTATGTTAATTCATAAATCTGTCGCTCATAAAAACCTCTTTATATCAAACACCTCATCAATCGAAAACATCTCAATTGAAGTTATTATAAATAATAGACCTATTGTTGTATCTTCGTTATATTCACCAAGATATACCCATAACTTCTGTGCTGATATCTTGAACCTAACACCTTCCACCAAAGAATATATAGTTTTTGGTGACCTAAATGCCAAACATTGTTCATGGAATTGTCGTTCAAATAATACTGCAGGAATCGCACTCAACAACCTACAGCAATCAAGCAAATTTTTTATTCACTATCCTAATAGTCCAACCCTATTCCCCCATCAACACAATCGCGAAGCATCCACAGTCGATATTATTTTAAGTAACTCCGCTTTAAATATAGACGTAAAAACAATGGATTAAGAAATACCATCAGACCATCGCCCCATTATATGTACACTTAAAATGTCAATGGCCTTGCAGGTTGACCTCAATTATTATGATTATAGTGCAACCAACTGGAACATTTATATGAATTTTTTAGACAATAAAATCACGTTATATTCCGATATATACAATACCAAGGCAGTAATTGATCAGGAAATCCAAAAATTTATAAATGTAGTTTTCGAAGCAAGGGATGTGTCTACACCTAAAATAACTCAACAAAATAATTACACATTACCAGAAAGTACTGTGAAATATATAAAACTAAGAAGAAGCTTTAAAAGAAAAAGCCAATTATAGCCGAGCAAACTTTTTATAATCAATGTACTAAGTTTCTAAGTAACATGATTGATAAAAGTATTAATTCGGAGCGCAATAAGAAATGGTCTCAATTATTATCCAATTTAAAACCAGGTGATAAATCATTTTGGAAAATAAGCAGGAAATTACGAGGAAAAGGAAAAAATCAAATCGCTCACTTCAAAGTTGGAAATACAAAAATAATATCTGATAAGGACAAGGCTGAAGTCCTGGCAAATACATTTGTCCAAGCAAATAACCTCACTTCGAACTATAACCACTCGGCAGATACACTAATAAATACAACAGTAAATAATTTTAAGAAGGAAAATCCCAGTTCTGAATCTGCAATTTATACATCTCTTGAAGAAGTAATGAATATTGTCTCATCAATAAAACCCTCAAAATCCCCTGGTTTTGACAATGTTCCGAACCTGCTCTTAAAGAAACTACCACTCAAAGCTCTAAAATTACTGGTTATAATATTTAACAGCTGCATCAAACTCAACTATTTCCCAAACCATTTCAAAAATGCTAAGGTTATAGCTTTCAATAAACCTAATAAGCCAAAAAATAACCCAAATAGCTATAGACCTATTAGTTTATTAAGTAACTTAGGTAAAATATTTGAAAAAATACTACATTCTCGTCTTAGTGAATTTGTAACGACCAATTCTAT
Organism: Cordilura impudica; assembly: GCA_963682025.1. Taxonomy (NCBI): domain Eukaryota; kingdom Metazoa; phylum Arthropoda; class Insecta; order Diptera; family Scathophagidae; genus Cordilura; species Cordilura impudica. The sequence goes on from OY821519.1 coordinate 128,613,956, forward strand.
TGTTGCTAAAGAACAATTTGGATTTAAAAAAGGGCATAGCACTACTCACCAAATAAACAGAATTAAAAATCAAATAATCAGCAATAAAAACAATAAACGTTCAACGGGTCTAATATTGTTGGATATCGAAAAAGCGTTTGACACCGTTTGGCATAATGGCCTAGTATTTAAACTTCTTGATGCAAATATACCAAAAATATTTATGCAAACTTATTTCAGATTTCATTCACGGCAGAAGCTTTAAAGTTGCGATTAATAATGAAACATCATCTCCAAAAACCATCACCACAGGGTTACCTCAAGGATCAGTCTTGTCGCCATTGCTTTACTCGATATATACATCCGATTTCAAAGTTCCGAAGTATATGAAAGTAGCTTACTACGCAGATGATACTGCGTTAATTTCTTCAAACAAACTTACAAGTGCACTCCTGAATAAAATGGAAAAGGGACTTGTAAATTGCAGTAAATATTTTCACAAATGGAAAATCAAAATTAATCCAAACAAGACCCAAGCAATTATTTTTCCGTTCAACAAATCTCCCAAAAGACTGCCAAGACGTCATCTTCATTTTGGAAATAATACCATAAATGTACTTAATCATGTCAAATATCTCGGAGTTGTCTTGGATAAAAAGCTTACTTTTAAACAACATATTATGGCTACGTGTCAAAAAGCTATAAAATCATTTAAAGCATTATGGCCACTACTAAATAGAAGATCATTTCTAAACCCCAAAAACAAAAATCTACTCTTCAAAAGTGTTATAAGGCCGATATTAACATACGCGTGTCCTATTTGGAGTGACGCTGCCAACTGTCACCTAAAACGCTTAAAAATTATACAAAACAAATGTCTTAAAATGGACGGTGGGTCGGATGGACTAACAAAATAATAACCAAAAAAAAAGCTCTCTCAAGTTTTTTATTAAAATATTGCCATACTTGGAAAACATAGAGAATAAATTTATAATAATAAATAATTAAATTAGGGATGCCAAACGCAAAAAACCGAATGTCCCAAACATTTTAAATAAAATAATTTGTTATCTTTATTTTCTGAAAAACTTCAAATTTTATAAAATAACATTCTCATCAAATTGCGTTTATTTATGTAACAATTTTTATGTTCGCAATTCTTAAATATCATTTGAGGTTTTCTAAAATGCATTGAATTTAAATTAATGTTTTCTGTAGTCCGATTCTGTAAATTTCAACGATCCGACAATCGCAAAATATATCGACAGCTATTGTTGTTTGCACTATTTATTTAAATTGTAAACGAGTGGCATCTCTGTCAAAATAAGCGAAAAACACAAAGAATAGAAAAAAACAAATTACTTTGTGTTTGACAGGATGATTTTATGTTTATGTTTAATATCGTTATTTTGTTTACTAATATTTCTGTTTATTTATTTGAAAATGAAATAATGAATTGAATATGCTATTTCCTTTTTTTATTTATATAAAAAAGTTTTTTAATAAAAGCAAAATATCTTCACTATTTTATGATTTTTATTTATGTATGACGACATTTCAACCTAAAAATTTAAGTTTTTATCGATTGAATAAACACAAAAATGGTTGTCGTTTAGATAACAACAACAGCTGACTTTAACAATAGCGAATATCGTTTAAAAATTTTACTGACAATTTTGCAATTTTCTTTTTTTAACGATTCGACTATCGTTAAAAGAAGTTACTGAATCGCGGTACTGAAAAGTTATTAATTTATCCTGAATGGCAATATTTTTTTCAATGTAAACATTTTTAAATGTAAACATATTTTAAAATTATAATTTCCGACATTTTGATATGATTTTCTGAAATTCAATTAATTGTAATTTATAATTGGAAATTTTAATTCCAGTTTTTATTAGAATTGATATTTTCTTAAATTTGAATGGAAAATTTAAAAAGTGCAATTTTGTATTTATGAGAATAATAATGCTTTAGTAATTATAAACAATTTTTAAAAATTAGATGTAATCGCAATCAGATATTTTGTAGGTAAAGCAGAATAATAATTCTATATAACTATGTAGAACTGTTTTGAAAGCAAAAAACTCATTGATGAACTCGGTAACTCTATTTTTTAAAAACAACAAAAAGTTAATATGCCAAACTTGTGTTCCTATTTGTTAAAGAATAATGAAAAAACGTATGAAATAAAAGACCAGCCCGTGTATACTCTTAACATTGTTCTGTATAATATCTAGTTGAAAATATTGACATTCATGTTAATATAGAAAAAACTATTGCAAAGCTAATTAGAACAAAAATTGTGGCGCCATCTACTGTGGCATAGTCACGCTGAGCAAAATGAAGTGACACTCTGTTAATACAAAAGAAATGTATTTTCCCCACAACAAAATATTGCAGAATTTTATGTAAAAAAAATAATATACCGATTTATTTCTAACATGCAGTTATTATGGATATACATACATATATAGAATATATGTACATATATTATTTGTATTATTTAATATGTGTATGTATGTATATGTAAATATTACACACAAAAAATACAACATCAAACGTTACTTTTGTGTTTTTCTCTTTAAATAAATAATTTTTTTTTTTTGTTAAATTTACATTGTTTTTTTTATTAAGACTAGGTATTTCAGCATTATTTGCTTTGTATTGTATTGTTATTATTTGCTTTAGATGTTGGTGAATTTTTACTCCCTTTATATCAACTCGTAGTGTCGAAAAAATTTTGGATCGATTTTAACCCCTTTCCGTGACCCAATCGATCTGAAACTTTGCAGGCAGGCTCGTGGCAATGACAGAAGTGATCTAAAATATTTTTTTAGTGATGCCAAAGCAATGGAAACTTTTAAATTTTTCTACCATTGATAAAAAAAAATGTACAAAGGGTTAGTTTTTATTATAATATATCCACAACGACCACAAAAACAACAAGTCCAGCTATGGCAACAATACAACGTTTAGAATAACAACAAGAACAATATAGAAACATCATGTTTTTCATTTTTTTTTTACTTTTTCAGAGATTTCCTTGGGCGTGTTCCACCGATTTTAATGATTTTTGAAATAGAAATCTTCCCATGGATTTGGTGAATCATTCTCACTAAAAATGATCACCCTAGCTGTCCTATTGAGGGCGTGATCGTGACAAGAACAACATAGAAAATTATATTTTTTCAAGAGTTTTTTTTAGTTCTTCATTCCAATCTCCGGCCCTAATCGACCGATTTCTCAGGATATTAATGAATCATTTTTTATGTCAACGAGCACCCTAGCTGCCCGATTGATGCCGTCATCGTGATTTCCACAGACGGACATCGCTGTATCAACTCTGGTTGTTATAAGGATCACAAATATATATATATTACAAACGGAATGACAAACTTATATATACCCTCTGCACACTGGAGTGGAGGGTATAAAAATAACAATGGCGTCTATGACGATATATTGCGACAACAGAATGAAACACACCATGCTTTAATACTATGGCTTCTCTCCCACATTGTAATTCAAGGTAATTCCAAAAAAGCTTTAAACTTGCCCCAAATTATAAAAATTTCATGCTTCCCAAAAGCCACAAGTAATCTTTTTAAATGTTTCATCAACAACAAAATCCAATTACCACCAGACTGGAAATATAATAAAAATTTAACGAGGCCCCAACCTAAGAGTGGGGAAATGTTTTTTAATTCAAAGCACTACAATGCTAAATCCAAACCGCCATTTCTCATGTGCTAACAATTTGCCCGGTTTCTGGTTTGTACAAACTGTAACAACATACAAAAAATCAGATGTCTACAACAAGACAACATTCAAGATGTTTAGTCCAAATTATGTAGATTTATTTAAATTAATGTAAATATTTTTCTTTAATGATCGTTTCGCAAATACGAACTCTTATGGTTTTGTTACCGGCGCCTATTTTGGTATATAAATAAAAAAGGATGTCTCATTTTAAATTGATTGAAAAAAGATTTATAAAATTATTACCTTTTTTATAAACAACAAGTAAGAAAATTATAGTCAGTCTAGACCGTCTATACGATACCCTATACCATTCGTTTAGAAAAAGTCTTATTTAATACTAATTGGATATAGAAAACAAGCATAATCTAAATTCGAGAGACATTGTTAATAATTTTTTTTTGCCTGCCGATGTGAAAAAATTCATATCGTATGGTATATTTTTGCTAAAACATATCGAGGGTTTATATTCAAAAAGTGCTATCTGCTTTAACAAAATTTTTGAGGCGAGCGAGGGACAACAATTTATTCATTAGTTCTAAAAGTATTCATCGATCGGTTTAGTACAATATCTGTTAAGAATTAATCCTGCTATTGATGTTGAAAATTAAAATCATTATTATAGATAACAGTTATCTTAGAGAATGGTTTAAAACCAAACATAAATTATATTGTAAATTGCAGATAGAACTTTTTGAATATAAACCCTCGATATACAAACCAAATTTGAGAAAAATCTATGCAATCTTTTTGTGTTTGTTGATAAATTTAAGTGAAGATCGGGGAGCAGTTTTATATGAGGGCTACGATTATTGGGTGTAATAAACCATATTATATTATATATTATAATTTGGATCTTATGGCAATCTCATTGGGGCCATTTGTATGAGGACTAGGTCTGAACATATACCGATTTCCATCAATTTCAATAGCGTTCGTTCTATGGCTGATGAAAGCTTACATAAATTCATATCATCAAAATTTATATATGTATATATAAATTAGCAACCTGCAGTTTGTTTACAAGGTAAACGGACGGACATTGCTAAATCGATATGAGTCAATCGGTATAATAATATAATTAAAACAAGTAAGAAAATTATAGTCGGTCGAGACCGACTATATAATACCCTATACCATGCGTTTAGAGACCCTATCTCATAGGCCCAACTAACTGGACATAGAAAATAAGCATAAACCAAACAAACAGCAGCACAAAGTCATTATACCCAAGCCACATAGTGGTATAGGGTATAATTATTCATTGCATTTAAACTAAATTCTTTGATTTATATACATTTGTTGTATCCGTTGTATAATTAAATTGTTTTTATACCCTATACCACTATGTGGCTTGGGTATAATGACTTTGTGCTGCTGTTTGTTTGGTTTATGCTTATTTTCTATGTCCAGTTAGTTGGGCCTATGAGATAGGGTCTCTAAACGCATGGTATAGGGTATCGTATAGTCGGTCTAGACCGACTATAATTATCTTACTTGTTATATATATGAAGAAGAAGAATAAATGAGTATTTGCTATTAAAAAATTTGTATATTAATTTGAAACCGACCATAATTAAATCGTACCGCAACAACACTCTTTAAGAATCTAGAACTTGGAAATGAACTTATTACACAAGAATAGTCTTAAAATTTTTGAGACATCCCAATTAATGCTTAGCATCGTCAGGTCATTTGAGCAAGCTTAACTGGTAAGATTAAAAATTTTGTGGTAAGATTACAAATTTTCTATTTGTATACAGTTTGTCAAGAAATTATTTACATACTCGTATTAAAAAAAAATTAAATAACGATTTTAAATAAAAAATGTATCATTATAGCAAAACTTTTTATACCCTATACCACTATGTGGTTTGGGTATAATGACTTTGTGCTGCTGTTTGTAGTTACCAAAAATATTTGACCTAGACCCATCTTTTATTATACCGATCGAATCAGAATCACTATCTGATTCGATTTAACGATGTCCGTCCGTCCGTCTGTGTGTCCATGTAAAGCTTGTAATCAAATTGCAGGTCGCAAAAATGAATATATTTTGATGAAATTTGGTATATAAGCTTTTATCGGCCATAGGATGAACGCTATTGAAATTGTTGAGAATCGGTCCATGTTCAGACCTAGCCCCCATACAAATGACCCCTATGAAATCAACATAAATTGCCATAAGATCCAAATTATCATATAAATCTTAGTCAAATTGGGTTTGTATGTGTTTATTACATCCATTAATCAGTAGTCCAAAAATGATCCCTATGGGACAACTCTTAGTCATAGGCCCCATATAGAGCTGCTTCCCGATATTCACCTAAATCTATAAAAAAAAAACAAAAATATTGCACTGATTCTTCTCAAATTTTGTTTGTATATATTTTTGCAAAATACAAGAGACTTTACCAAGCATGGTCAGGATCGGTCCATTTTTGCGCCTAGTCCCCATATAAATATATCATCCGATATGAACTTTTTGATATCTGCAGCCAAAAAAATTAATAAAAATCTCACTCAAATTTGATTTATGCTTATTTTCTATATCCAGTTAGTTGAGCCTGAGAGATAGGGCCTCTAAACGCATGTTATAGGGTATCGTATAGTCGGTCTAGACTGACTATAATTTTCTTACTTGTTCTTTTCTTAAATTTTCTATAAACATGCATACATTATTGTGTATACGATTACTACAAACTGGCCGGTTTTAAATTACATGTTATGTATATTCTACATATGTACATATTTTAGGCTTATCTCAGCAACATATTTTAATATATTTCGACCTCATGTTTCAATTAAAGAATAGTTAAAAAATTTAAAGGCTTATCAAAATCAGAAAGAAAAACAAAACAATGATGTGTCCAAATGCAGTTCGTAAGATAAGAACACACAAAAATATGAATATAGAAAATGACCTAATGATGCTTTAAATCTTTTAAATCACACATGTTTTCCAATACATACATATGTATGTACATCTAGTACTCACCAAAATATGTAAAATGTAATAAAATATGAGTATTTCTATTTAAATACAGAATGTATTATTTTTTTCTTTTTAATTAAATGCAATGAAATAAGGCTAAGAAACATTGACATAATCATATTACAATAACTTACACTTAATAGAAAAAATGGGTTAGTTTAAAGGAATTGATATTTGGCATAAAAAAGATTCTTAGTTCTTCTAAAATGTATGATGATGTCATCACTTTAATGGCATTTTACAAAAAATTATTTTTAATTTAACATACAGTTAGGGCTTTAAAATAATTAATTCAGTGGGAAAAAGGAAACATATTCCAGGCATTGTTTTATTTCAATGCAATATATGTATATAAAATAATTATTTTAAAGCCCTGCGAATAATGATAAACGTTTTTAAAAACTAGTTTGAATTTAAGTTAATTTTAAATCTGAACTTAAAGCACAAATAAAGCAGAGTATTCTAGAATGATTTTTATAATTTCAAAAGTAAACGACAGTATCTTTCAAAAAATACAACGGATGTATTAAATACAAATTTAGAATTCATCATGACGACCGAGAGCCTCACCGAAGTCTGTTGCCTTGGAACCAATAAATACATCATATTTATCTAGAATTTCATCTTTAGTCAATTTTTCATCGCCATCGTTGTCGGCTTCGTAGACCAAATGCTTGGCTTCACTTTCAGCATGATCAAAATCGTTGGGCACTATCCAAGCTCTCACCTCTTCACGGTTTAAGAAGCCATCACCATCTACATCACGGAATTTAACAAAAGTATCACGTTCACTTATAATCCATTCAGGTTCTTCTTCACCTTCCTCTGGAGGTGTGTACATGTCGCCAATATATTCATCGATGGATATTTTTCCATCTTTATTTTTGTCAATATCTTCAATGGTCTCCAACAGAACAACATCACGCATGGTAGGATGATCAACGGGATGTAAGAATGCGTTGAATTCTTCCTTTGACAAAGCATCATCTAAATCCTGATCAGCAACTCCCCAACGGCGACGATCACGAGTTAACATGCTCTGATATGAAATGCCATTTTCTTCATGTTCTTTTTCATCTTTAGACAGACCATCCATAAAACCATAGACGTCCCGTCTATAAGCTTCCCATGATATGGTTGAATTGCCATCAGGATTATGTGTTTTCCACTGCCTATCTACATCTTCATCAATATAACGCCTTTGAGTGTATTCTATCCATTTTTTCAATTCAGATATTGTTATGAAGCCATCCTTATCTTCATCTATCTTATCAACTATTAACCCCAACCGTCTTTTACTCTCCTCGGGTGGCAATTGATCAAAAGTTTTGGCTTCATCTTCGCCCAAGAACTGTTCATGATCATATTGGGCATTATGATGGCCATTAGCAAAGTGACCAGCGTGTAATGAATCCTGTTCCAAAGGACTATGAATAGGCACTTCATCGGGTTTTGGCACAGCTGTTACAACAATTAAAACCACGCACAAAAGAAAGACATTTGTTAATGTCAACATGTTGCTTGTTTATGTATAAAACGATTAAGCGACTTCTCTTAAAAACAGAATAAAAAGAATTTTGCACTATTTCCTGTTTATTTTGTTTTATTGCTGGGCCAAATTATTCAGATCACATACGTGTACTTGTAACGAACGTTCTCACTGAATTGACTACACTGATTTATTTGTGTTTATTTGATAGAAGAGAGTTGAATAAATTTAATAAAAAGTTATCAATGAATGTTTTTAGCACTGCCAGATTAAAATATTTTACGAAAACCGAGTTCACAAACAGTGTTGCTAAAAAATAAAACACTAACCAGAGCTTAAACTTTAATCAAAATATTTATATATTTATTTATATGATTCCGATAATTAAGAATTAATACACTATTTAAATTGAAGCAAGTTTATTTTCCGAAACGTGGATTTTTCTTCTAAAATGCTCCTATTTAGGGTGATTATAATTATAATTTTATATTTATTTATATGATTCCGATACTTAAGAATTAATACACTATTTAAATCGAAGCAAGTTTATTTTCCGAAACGTGGATTTTTCATCTAGAATGCTCCTATTTGGGGTGATTTGGTTACCGAGATATGGGATTTGGCACACCCTCGCATTTGGTAATCAAATAACCCAAATTAAAATTTACCGATTTTTAAATGTAAGAAATTAATTTTGATATAGTTTTGCAACTTATAATCGGATCGAATCACTACATATATCATTGGAAAGTTTATTGAAGACCCTTTTCTATGACGTATGAATCATTAACACAGTTTTTTTAAGTACAATAAAATTTAAATATGCAAAACCTCAAAAGTTATTTTTAAAACATTAAAAAAATATCAATTTAAAATGGAAAACTTATTTAATAAGAACAATTCGTAAATTAAGCTTCGTCCTGTAACCCGTCCAAACAAATATAAATTACCACAATCGAATTATTCTTGAAAAAAATGGACGAGCTTTGCAACAGAAATGAAAAAACCAAGTAAGTATTGTTATATTTTTTATTATTTATAATTGTTTTTCAATAGAGTTTTTCCTGTTGGTTGATGAATATTATGTATTATTGGCTGTAATTTTTCCCTATTACAGCTACTATTACAGTTTTCTTTACAAAAAGTGAAATAGTACTGGTCCGTCACCATATTCTGAAAGAATATCCAAATATCCATATCTTACGAAAACTGAGAATAGTGGAAATTAGAAGTATAAATGCAAAAAATATTCAAAATTCAAAAATAACGATTGTTTGTTTGGACAGAGTTGTATCTTCTGAAATTAATACAAAGTAAAGCTGTATGGTACGAAAACTGAAAACTAACCACACTGCTCGTAGGCCTGACTTTAGGTGAGTGTGTTAAAGCGCTGACCAAAAAGTCCAAGTACGAGTGTATGTGAGAAGGTTCATGGTTCGAAACCTCACGGCCGCCCTAAGTAGAAAAAATTTTCATATAGAAACAATCTATTCAATTAAAAATAACAATTATCACAATGTTCAATAAATCGCTGATGAAGGCTGAAATGCCAGAAACCGGTCCGATTAAGAATACAGTGCAGTTATGAATTTTTGAAATATATGCTTTCTTCTTCTTTACCACGCACCACTTAATCCAAATGATTTGAAGGAAGTGGACCAGTGGCGAGATATCTGAAATATTATATAGTGCTTTATATTTCTACAAATAATTTTTTTTTGTAATTTCAGGTGAACAGTTAAAGAAGAAATGGAAAAATCTACGTGATCGATTGCGAATAGAAATGAAAAACTCCCAATTCCTAAGTCAGGAGATCCTGGCATTTTTCAGAGGAACGTTGTAATGAATATACAACATAGCAATAGAAAATTGTGAAAAGACAATTGTCTTAACTCAATTTTCTTAACTTAAGTTTTAACGCGAATGCTTTAAGTAATGTAATATCCCCATTTTAGTAGTTTCTTTTAATTTTACGTTGGTGACTCCATTTATCAACTCTGTTTTAGAAACAGCTGCATTATGTTTCATTGTGCATATTTAAAATAAAAGTTGTTTATATTTTTGCCGGTGTTTATTGTTTATTATTGTTTAAAAATATTTTCTTTTACGTCTGTACTAAGTATACACAATTCACAATGCATTTTGAAGAATTAGAAGCTCTAGATCCTCGTAATCCCACTTTAGCGCGTATAGAAACACCAACTCCGCACAAAGTTTCAGTGTTAATATTGGTGCAACAATACATCATGGTAAATGTTTTTTTTTATTTTCAATAAAGTTTCAGCTGAAGTGTTTATTTTTGATTATTATAGGCAAAAAAAGCAGCCAATGACGCAAGTATTCCCTATCCAGCGCAGTCACGACGAAATTTTTGTATGTTACTACTGAAATTGATACAATATCCGGATATGACATACAACGATCTGTATCAATTGTTATGTTCCACTAGATATAAAATAGACCCATTGCATTTGGAGGGATTTGAAAAAGTAATGTCTGATCTGCTCACTCTGGGCATTGAAACTCTTTTTGATTTTGCTGAAATGGAAAATATTGAAAAAATGTTGGCAGAACACTTGGGTGTTAGTCAGTTTAGTTTAGTCGGATTGTACATACGTAGAGTAGGAGTAATACTCGAACGTTTATCATTTCCTGAAATGATGGCTTTACATAAAAATATATGCTTATATTATGAAAAAGGTAAGGTAAATATTTTTTAATAGATTCATATACATACATATCGAGGGATTTATGTTGAAAGGGCTTATCTTATACATAAAAATATCTTTTTTTCATGTTTTTTTTATTTATTGAATCTTCACTTTTTATGCTATGTGAACTAACAGTAATATTACAAATCTTAAAACTAATACTTAACACAATGACCAGCCAGTGCCAGGCAATACATAAATTGCTCAATGATTAAATATAAAGAATATCTCGAAACGGAAAAGGATACGCCATTCTGGCATGAAGCCCTTGCTATGTAGTAATCATGTTTTAAATGTTATTAAAAATATATACATGATCATCTAAATGTCCTTTTCTTTGATTCGCATAAATCATTTAAATGAAAATTTAATGCCGAATTAGAATCTATTTTAAATGTTTTTTTTTTTTTAAATTAAAAAATCAAAAATCCAATGTTCTTTTGTAATTGTTTATGTTCGTTTAGGTGTACGCTCTCTTGCTACCGATCCACGCAAGCTAAATTGCGATAATAATCCAGATAGCCATACGGCTACAAATGAAACCGATGATGATGGCGATAATACTATGGAAGAATCCGTTTTGGATACTGAAACAGTGCACCAAGATCGTAATCTACATAGTAAATGGTCACCCAAACAGGCCCAACTATTTGTAACACAACAATGTAATCTATTGGAAAAGAATGAGCTACGTGCACTACCCCCGAAAGAAATGCAAACGAAATTAAATGAAATCATACAAGATAATCCTCTTAATGCTAAAGCCTATTTTTTGGGATACATGAACCAATTGCGTTTGAGAGATGTATTTGGAGCTATGGATGCTTTACATCGTTCTTTCGATCGCAGTCCCATGCATATGATGGGACAATATGAACAAAAGGGATTCCAGTATTTCAGTGTTAATCTAGCTGTACTACATGCCAGTTTCAATCATAAGAAGGAGGCCTTAAATGCTCTCAAAGAATGTATTATGTTGGCCCAGGAGTGTGGTGATAAACGTTGTTTGGATTTGGCCAATAGTTGGTATTGCCTTTTGAATAGTAGTCGTATAGGACCATTTGAAAAAAGTTTACCCGATGTACAAGATCCTGAATTAATTCAAAGTCTATCTTTGGCCATTGAATTTGTTGTAGCATTTGGGGCTAAATGCGGTTATTTGCCATTAGATCTTTTCGAGTTACTCTTGAAAAGTGATGAATTGAATAATAAAAATTCATTACTTGAACATATATCAGATTCTTTGGCATTGCGTACTACTTTGTGGGTTCTTTATGGACGCTATGAAATGTCTGCATTATATTCACAATTATTAATGAATCTTAAAAAGACTTGGGTGTTTGGTGATGTCAGCAATTCAGAAAGTGTTAGTAAAGTATTGTCTAATCTCGCTCTTTGGTTTAATACACAAGGCGAATATCAGTTGAGTGCAGTGTTGTTGCAACATGCACGCAGTAGATTTCCTCGCCATCCTTTAGCTGCCGATTGGATGACCAGTGAATGCCATATAGCCATACAACAAGCCACCTATCGTGGTCGCTGGCAGGAAGCTCTGCGTTGGTGTTGTCAACTATATCTGCTCGACAAACATGATGGTAAAATTCAAAGAGCCACTGTGTACATAGCCAAAAGTTATAACAATACAGCCAGACGTATATTGCAAAATTTACTAAATGACAAAAGTCTAGATGTTCTGCGACAGGTACGCGTACTTATTCTTATGGCTTTTAACAGTTTGTCTGAGAAAAATGTACCTGCAGCCGAAACTATAGAACTGTTATTGCAGGCTTCTGTTCTCTCTGAATCCGCCTACATCCAATACGAGCATGCTTTGATAGATACCATAATGGCTCAAGTATTGTTACAAATGGGTTTACCACAAAAAGCTTTACAGGCTGTTCGCAACTCAATGGATAAAATTTATATAAACGGTGGCATTTATGATCGTGCCAAAACGGATTTTACATTTGTGCGGTGTTTGGTTGCTGCTGGCAAAGATCGTGAACAACAATATAAACGTTTAATGAAATCATTAAATATTTTGAAGCGATCGGTGGAACTATTTCGTAAATTAGAAGCACATGCTAAAGTTTTAGATGTCTTTATTTATATAGCAAAAACATTTAATCAATTTGGTTTAGTGGCTGAACGAAATAAGTATGCGTGTAAGTTTAAGCAATATTATACAGAAAATCCTGTATCACGTGAATATTTGAGCATGGCCTTATAAAGATGTTTGCATTATTAATAATAAATATTTATTTTCGTATTTTCAACCGACTATTTTTGTATATTGAGGAGGGGCGTAAAAGATAACTTGGTGATGCATATAAAATATTTTGTGAATTTTGTAGTACATTATAAGCTTTATTTCAATCAAACAAAAAATTGAGAAAAATTAATTACACTAAGTTATAATAAAGGGTTTAAAAAAAGCAAAACACGTACTGTTAATATAATGCTATAATAAAGGGTCCGCCGTCTAACGTTTTTTTTTCAACTAGTGCTTATTTCGTGAATGGTAACACAGCTCATGTCTGATTTGATAGATAATTAGTTTTATCCTTCCGCTGAACGAATATGGTTGTGTATACGCTTGAACAACGCTGGGAAATATTGCGACATTACTTTGAAAATCATGGTAATGTTGTAGAATGTGTGCGAAAATTGCGTACGGATTTTGGATTTCATCGATAAACCAAAGCGTGAAAAGCCAAAAACAGTGCGTACACCCGAGAATATTGCTGCTGTGGCAGAAAGTGCGCGTGAAGCGCCATCAACATCAATTCACCGTCGTTCTCAAGAATTGAACATTTCGGAGGCATCATTGAGACGAATTTTGCATAAAGACCTTGGTATGACGCCATACAAAGTTCAATTGGTTCAGGAGTTGAAGCCAACTGACCATCCAATGCGTTTTCGCTTCGCTAAGTGGGCCTGCGATCGACTTACAGAAGATGCCGATTTTGCCAAAAAAAAAATCTTTTCAGATGAAGCTCATTTTGATCTTGGCGCGTATGTAAACAAGCAAAATTGTCGCATTTGGGGCACAGAAAAACCGCACGCATACATTGAAAAGCCGATACACCCAAAACGAGTCACTGTTTGGTGCGGATTTTGGTTCAGAGGCATAATTGGGTCATTTTTCTTCGAAAATGAGCAAGGAGTGGCCGTTACAGTCAATAGCGATCGTTATCGGGCCATGTTGAACGAATTTTTATTCACAAAAATTGAAGAGGAGGATATTGGCAACATTTGGTTTCAACAGGACGGCGCCCTGTTTTTGAAGATCGCATTATCAGCCGCAGAGCTGATGTTGTTTGGCCACCTCGGAGCTGCGAGTTGACACCGTTGGACTATTATTTGTGGGGTGCCCTCAAAGACAAGTGTTACGCCAACAAGCCAGAGACAATTGACGTTTTAAAGGACAATATTCGTGAAGCCATTGGTGAAATACAGCTGCACACAATCGATAATGTGCTTAAAAATTGGACCGATCGTGTAGGCTACTGCATGGCCAGCCGAGGCAGCCATTTGAATGAAATTATTTTCCATTATTAACCGGAAGGATTGTACTTTTAAATAAAAAAAGAAATTTGAGATAATATTCAGTAGTTTTTTTTTATAGCATTTTCAAAAAAAAAAAAAGTTATTTGGCGGACCCTTTACTTTGTCTAGTATCTTGGGTATATTTTCCTCCAACTTACGACAACACCTTGGTATTCGCTCCAACTCTTGCTTTTGAGATATTGAGATATGTCAGTACTCTGTTAAGTTGTATCCTTATCATGTCGACAGTTGTACAAGAACCATGGCATCACATCATACGCCTTATGTTAGGTATCGTTGGCCTGCAGGAAGTGTTACATACATAACACCCAGCTTGCCTTCGATTTTTATATTTCACATCCAAATTTGTCAAATTTATTCTCGTTAGTGAGCATTACATCCTCCCAAAAATAAAAATCCTTGGATTTGTGTTTTAGCTAACTTTTTTAAGCCTTTTAATCCTTTTTAATTCTGTTGCTTATGTGAATCATTGTATATTCTTGATTGTTTGCGTGCAGGCTTTCTGTCCTGTAGTAATTTCCGTGATAGACGTTAGATTTGATGCACCGTGAAACGGGCCATCCTCACATACTCTAACAATAAATCTTTCTTTGGCTGCAGTTAAGATTTTTTTAATTGTTTCTTTTTTTTTAATTTGTTTGGAAGTCATATAGCTTTTCAATATAATAATATAACTCAAATTTTTTAAAAATATTATTAACCAACAGACAGGGGATTCCCCTTTTGCTTTGTGTTGATTTCAGTAAAAAAGGTTGTGGATATTTGTGGATATTTGACTTAAATTTAATTAGATGTCAATTGTCAGGAAAAACTCTTGTGGGGAGTTTATTCCACATACGGCTAGTTCGACCGATAAACGAATTGTCTATTTAATACGTTGTGCAGTCCACTAGACAAACGGATGTGATTTACTAGAGAAGAAGGTAGTGCGAACTGAAACTGAAACTCAGGCACTTGGAATGAGTTCTATAGAACAGTGTTACACAACCCACATTCCGGCTATGTTACAACGAGTCAATGGATACCCTACTGTCATTAATGAGCATCAACGACCTTCTTTGTACATGGTCCAGTAGCTCCAAATAGACTTTGAAGCTTATGAGAGATAATATGCCCTACAAATTTTGTTTGTACGAGTTTGGCTTTTAAGTACTGTTGTACAGTGTTGGCATGAATAAAAGCAACCAAAATCACTATGACCTTTTTTGTAATTTTAAGCATGTTGTTGTTGTTTTCCAAAAACTTCTTACTCTTTGTAACATTACAAATATAAAGACAAAACAAAAAAGAAGACTTTGAAAACATAGCCATAGAAAAATAGTTTAAGGTAAATTATCTTTATATGTATAATTATTTTAAGTGTTGGACTAATTGTAAATAAAAATTAGCCCTGAAGATGCCAGTAAGTGGCTGACGAAACGTTGGCGAAAAATACAAAAAACTGTGTTTTTAATTACGACCAAACAGCTTATAAAAAATACAAAAAATTATTACATTGGTCTACAAACAACAACAAAGCTAAAATTGTAACCTAAAAGAACCGTTATATATATTTTTTTTTTGCAAAAAAACTCAAAATGACACTATTTCAGTTGGACAAAACAAAAGCAACATTTAATATTATTCTTTTATAACTTCGCGGCATGTACGTGGCATGGGTTCAATAAGGTGGTTGATAATATTGACTGAAATGCTTTTCCAAACAATTTCCAGCGCTTCTTTTAAAGGTTGTTTAAAAGTGAAAGCCCAACCACCTACTCGCCGCTTTAAAATGTCAAGTTCTCAATAGGGTTCAAATCAGGTGATTGGGACAGCCAATCAAGTGTTTGAACCCCATTTTCAGCGAGCCACTCTTTTACCAGCTTCGAAGTATGGTTCGGGTAGTTTTCGTGTTGAAATATCCAACGAAGCGGCATTTCCCACTCAGAGTGTGGCATCATAAAATTAGCAGGAATGCTCTTTATTTAAATCTGTCCATTAATCCGTCGATTTCGTGGAAGGGTCCAATGCCAAAACCAGAAGAGCATGCCCAAATCATTAAACCGCCGCCATGTTTCACAGTTGGCTTGCAGTAGCGTGGGTTTAAACAATCTCTTTTCTTGCGGCGAACAGTGCACATTCCGTCAGAGTTAAATTAAATTTTTACTCGTCGCTAAATAAAACAGTTCCATTTTTCAGGCGTCCAGTTTTGATATTTTTGTGCAAAATGAAGCCTACAAATATTGATATGCTAAGCATTTTAGCGAACTAGAGTTGAAATAAATAAGATCTACCCTTTTACCAAATATTTCTCAGTGAGCTCTGGTTTTTTTTGCTGGCCTGAAGCTTCGGAAACCTGCATCTAATGTTCGGCTACGAACAGTCCTTGAATCTATTTAAATTTAACTCATTTAAAATATGATTTAAATGAATATTTTGCACAAATTGTACAATGTTTACGGTCTGTCCTTTCATTTGTCTTCCGTGGTGCTCCTCCCAAATGCAATGTTTTTACAGATTTTGTTGTTTTTTATTTTTTTTTTGTAAGCCAAGATATAAATTTATTAATAGTATACTTTTTAGCTAGTTCTATTTGACTCTTTCATTCAAAAAATTCTTAATTATTTCATTTTTTAAGTTTTCGGCGTATTTAGCACGAGCCATGACGATTTGATTTAAATATGATCAATTTCACAACGCAACAGCTGTCAGTCAACTTAAATTAAAAGAGAAGCCGTTAAACTTGAAAGTAGAGATAATGCAATTTGTTCTTGCTTAAAGTTGCCTTTGTTTTGTCCAACTAAAATAGTGCCATTTTGAGATTTTTGCAAAAAAAAAAAAAAAAAAAATATATAACGGTTCTTTTACGAGCTCTCGACTTTAAGACCTTTCGATTGATGTATAACATAAGGTTGCTCTTAATTTAGAATATATATAAAAATACACTTTTCTAAAAATGTGAAAATAAAAGCGACGTTTTTTGACAGAAAAGAAAACGGCATTAGTTTACAATTTAAGTTTTGTCTTTTTATTTGTAATGTTATAAAGAGTAAGAAATGATAAAAAAGATTTTGGAAAAGCAACAATAACATGCTTAAAAATACAATAAAGGTCAATAGTGATTTTGGTTGCTTTTGTTCTGACCAACATTTACTATACAAGTGTCATATACCTTGACATGACATTTTTCCATTTCCAATAATAATACAAATTTCCAAATGGGCAATTCCATAAAATTGTCAACTTTTATGAAAAAAAATTTTTTCATTTATATTAAGTAAGTTTAAAATATATTAAAATATGTTCCAAATTACATAATGTATTTTCTTACAAGTATTCTATATAATAAAATAATTATAAATCATTATTTGTTTACTCAATTTTCTTTTAATACATGGTTAAGAAACTTTAGTCATTCCGTCACGTCAAATGACAGTTAATAACTTCAACACCATTACAGGTATGTTGCTCTAAATTATAATTTTATATTGCTTATATATCATGAAATATGAGCTAGTTTAAAAACTGATTAGCTTCCTAATTCACAAAAGTTCCCAGGTTTTAATACCAGGACAGAGTCATGGTAGCAAAAATGTCATTCCGTCACACAATGCGAAATTACTCAAAAATAAAATAATAAAATAGTGAAAAAAATTGTTTCCGAGTTTTTTTAAATCTCTTAATCATTAAGAATCATTTTCAAACCGAAGAATGAATTTTCAATTGCAAATAGCTTTGTGGAATAGCCTTAACTTCAATTCTACAACTCAAAATGTCATTCCGTCACATATGGAATTGCCCAAGTAATAAACCAATTAAAATAACACTTACTAAAAACACGTTATCCTTTAAACATTATTATCTTAATTTTAATAGATTTTGATTTACACTGTTGGCTAATTTAACCCATCAAAAGTTAAATAAACAAAATAAATATCAAAAATTCTAAAGAGATCAACATAAAATCTAGTGTAAAAAATTGTCAAAATTATTTAAAAAAAGACCAAACATTTATTTAAAGCAGTTTTAAGGTGCACATTTTTTTTAAAACAATTATTCAATTTTTTTACGTTTCGATAGAGAAGGTTTATCAAATACTTGCTTCATGCCACCAGCACGTTCATTGTGAAATTTAATGTTATTAGATGTTTCAGCATACCATGGCGAATCGAATTTCGTGGTATCCTGATCTACTAAATGTGTATATTTGGTGCGACCACAGCGACCAAAATTCTTAACTTGCATAACTTTGGGTAATATGGTTTTATCGAAATGATCCTCTAATGTGGCTTGAGCAAAGTCACGTTTCAGTACATCGTTTTCTTCATCCAAATAGAATGCACCACGATGATAGTATTTCTGCAAAAATTTATATTTACCCTTGGCTGCTTTATTGGTGACAAGTTTAGGATTCTGTCGCAAATCTTGTCTTCGTTCTTCGTCGGTAAGATGTCGCATACGATCAATATCGGTTTTATCATGTTCGGCACTGGAATGAATATGTAACATAAATATAATCAATCATCACATTTACTGGAATTAAAATTTCCTAATAGTGTGTATTTCTTAATAATTATTTTTTGGTGTTAAAACAAAAAAAGATTTTTTTTTGTTTGTTTTTACAGTCTTTATAGTATTTGCTACACAAACCATAATAGATGGTTAGAGTACAAAGCCCATATGTTCAAGAACCCTAACACCATTTATTTTTTAAAAATTCTTTTGTTGCGTACAACTTAACTTGGGTTAAGATTTAAAGTTTATTTAAAACTTACTTTTCTCTTTCCTCACGATCACGTTTCATACGTTTAAGCTCGCGCAATTTCCATGCTTCATATTCAACCTCATCATTTTCATCATCAGTACATACATCTTCAATATGTGGTTCAGCAGTATCATTCTGCAAATAATTATTTTAGAAATTATCCTTTTGAATTTAACTTATTACTTTTACCTTTGTCTTTTCTAAATCTTTTTTAACACTTTCTTCTACTAAACGTAGAGTATTACGTCTTCTTTCCTTAGCCGCTCGCTTGGCTTCAACCTCAAGTTGTTTTTGTTTCTGAGCCTCACGTTCTTTTTCTTGGATGGTAGCACGATCTTTTTTTCGTACAAACAATGGTTTCAGACGTGGCTCGTTATCCTCTTCACTTTCAGTTTCCTCTTCATATTCGGAACTTTCTGAATCAGATGATTCCGATTGCTTTTCCTCTTCTTTTTGCAGAATTTCTTCTTGTTTTTGTTGTTGCAACATACGTTGCCTTAACATTACACGTCTGCTTTCTAATTCTGTTTCACTTACATCTGAATCGGAGTCAGATTCGGAAGCTAGTGTTATCTTATTTGTAGGCTTCTCTATACTTCGTTCATACTCCTGTTCATCTTGTTCATTATCATCGGAATCACTTTCTGCCAGTAATTCGGGCTCATGTATGTGGCGATGACGTTCTTTACGTTCTCTTTCCAGTTCATCAGTTTCCACAGGTCTTGCTCTTAATCGCCTTAGACGTGGATCATCAACTTCTTCAGTTTCATTCTCCTCTCCGTCATCAGGACGTATTTGTTCCTCATCATCGTCTCTACGTTCATGTCGTTCTTGTTGCGCCGCATGTTGTCTGCGACGATGATCAATGAAATCCTCTAAATCACTGTCTTCTGAACTGGAACCATATTTAGCATAATCTGGCCGTTTACCCGATATGTAACGCTGTACCTTAACCTTTTGCATAGATATTTGACCTGAAGATAGCCACTTATTAATAATTTGAACAAAAATACCCTTCAAAATATCATAATTACCTTTTTCATTGCGCACAGGAACAGCTCCGGCTGTACTTTGTATACCAAATGGTACTGCTGGATTACTCATTTTGATATCGTATTAATAGTTTAGAAAATATTTAATTTTCAATAACTAAAATTTTTCCCTTAAATTGCCTACAGTTTGTTATTTACAATACGTTGTTGGTATATTTAACTACATATGTATGTACTATTATTTTTTTAGAACATTTGACAGTTTTCATTTTGTTTAGATTAGAGTTGCCGTTCTTTGGTAATAAACACCTGAATTATCGAAATGATATTGTTTGCAATAGGTGTTGGATTTTTTTTGTATTTTATTTATTTATTATGGAACCCACCCGTTACACAGGCCACTGCTAGTTCGAAAAACTCAATACACTCACATTTTTTTACTAACACTCACACATTTTTCGCAGTGGTCACACTAATGGCACCAAATTTTTCGTGGGAGTAATTGCTGCCACTAACGATGCTTAATGTTACCCTGTTTAAAAATTTAATATAAATTTACTGGATTCTGCAAAATTGTAATTAAAGTTTTAACTTGTTATATATATTATTATAATTCAATTCTTGAAATGCGCATATAAAAACGCAAGTTTGTTAATTATAGAGCATACAAATTATTAAAATAATACTAATAATAAGAAACTAGCAGATTCCAGCGCTCGAAATTCGAGTGCAATTTCTAGGCAGCTTTATTTTTCAACTTAGCCAATTCACAAACTAACATTTTTATGGTTTATTATTATTGTGAATGAAGATAACAAACTCATTAACAAACACATTAACAAATTTAATAAAATACACAAGCATATGTATAATTTTATGTATGTGTTAGTAGCAACTTTAAATGCAATTTAAATAATGGAAAAAATTTTAAAATCTGTAAATCTGCAAAAAGGTCAAAAAGAAATACCTTTCAAATAATATACGTTTGGTCAAAATCGGGGGAAAACTATGGAATAAAATATCGGTCACAAGAAATCACCTAGCCTAAACATTAGAATGAGTTACCGCCATTATTTCGCCAATTTCACGGAAAGTTTTTCCTTATCCTTGAATTTTTTTATGATATTCCTTTTACCGGGGTCAATTTCTTTGGTATGTTTACCCGTCGTAGACTTTGAAGTCAACTCACTAGCACAATTCCTTGCTTGTAAGTACCATGTAATAGTATGGGCCCTAGGGGCCCATACACGACACAAGCATGACTAACAATTAAGTGATAACACCAGCTGATTGACCGTGTATGGGCTTGCTGTGTGATTGTACAAGCTGCTTGTGGTGATTGAGCAAAATCAAAATGAGTTTTATATGTTTGTGATTGTCAATCAAGCTTGTGTCGTGCGTGCATTATCGTATTTTCTCATTACAATAGAATTTTTCAAGAAGCAAACATCGCGCAAGGATGAATTTTATGAATGAATTTTATGACTAAAATGAACAATTTATCTTTATCCTTAGTAATTAATATTGTACAATTTAAATATATAATGTAATAATAAGTTATGTATTTATTTAATAAATGTAAGAAACAAAACAACAAATCTTTTAAAGTCCGCATTGATCCTTACAACACGTAATAAGAAAAAAAATGATTGTACAAGAATGCTGGAGTGGTTTGTGCTTCAAGCTTGATTATACAATCACTTGATTATCAGTCATGCTTGTGTCGTGTATGGGCCCTATAAAACATGATTCTTAGACTGTGATTCCCATTTATCACATTTCTACGCATACTTTTTCTGGTAAAATTTCAGGCAAAGCTGTGTTTATACCCTCCACTCCAGTGTGCAGAGGGTATATATAAGTTTGTCAAACCGTTTGTAATAATTAGAAAAAAAATTTTGGACCCCATAAAATATATATATTTGTGATCCTTATAACAACCGGAGTTGATATAGCGATGTCCGTCTGTCCGTCTGTGGAAATCACGATGATGGCATCAATCGGGCAGCTAGGGTGCTCGTTGACATAAAAAATGATTCATTAACATCCTGAAAAGTTTACTGTTTAAAATCGTCCAAATCGGTCGATTAGGGCCCGAGATTTGAATGAAGAACTAAAAAAGTCTTGAAAAAAATATAATTTTCTATGTTGTTCTTGTCACGATCACGCCCTGAATAGTGCAGCTACAGTGATCATTTTTAGTGAGAATGATTCAGCAAATTCATGGGAAGATTTCTATTTCAAAAATCGTTAAAATCGGTCTAACAGGTCCAGGGATATCTCTGAAAAAGTAAAAAAAAAAAAATGAAAAATATGATGTTTCTATATTGTTCTTGTTGTTATTCTAAATGTTGTGTTGTTGTCATAGCTGGACTTGTTGTTTTTGTGGTCGTTGTGGTAATAATATAATAAAAACTAACCCTTTTAAAATTTTTTTATTAACTCTGGTAGAAAAATTTAAAAGTTTCCATTGTTTTGGCATCACTCTAAAAATTTCTTAGATCATTTCTGTTATCACCACGAGCCTGCCTGCAAAAATTCAGATCGAATGGCTCACGGAAAATTGGTTAAAATCGATCCAAAATTTTTTCGACAAGCAGACACTATGAGTTAATATAAAGCGAGTAAAAATTCACCAACATCTAAAGCAAATAATGCTAAAATACCTAGTTGTTAATAATAAAAACAATGTAAATATAGCAAAAAAAAATTTTATGTATAAATTTATTTGTAAATTTATATAAACATATTAAATAATACAAATAATATACATGTATATCCATAACAACTGCATGTTAGAAATTAGTCGGTATATTATGTTATTTACATAAAATTCTGCAATATTTTGTTGTGGGGAAAATACATTTCTTTTGTATTAACAGAGTGTCACTTCATTTTGCTCTATGCCACAGTAGATGGCGCCACAATTTTTGTTTGTTCTAATTAGCTTTGCAATAGTTATTTCTATTTTAACAGGAATGTTAATATTTTCAACTGGATATCATACAGAACAATGTTAAGAGTACACACGGGCTGGTCTTTTCTTTCATACGTATTTTCATTATTCTTTTACAAATATGAACATAAGTTTGGCATATGAACTTTTTGTTGTCTTTACAAAATAGAGTTACCGAGTTCATCAATGAGTTTTTTGCTTTCAAAACAGTTCTACATAGTTATATAGAATTATTATTCTGCTTTACCTACAAAATATCTGATTGCGATTACATCTAATTTTTAAAAATTGTTTATAATTACTAAAGCATTATTATTCACATAAATACAAAATTGCACTTCTTAAATTTTCCATTAAAATTTAAGAAAATATCAATTCTAAAAACTGGAATTAAAAATTTCCAATTATAAATTACAATTAATTGAATTTCAGAAAATCATACCAAAACGTCGGAAATTATAATTTTAAATTTAGAAGATATCAATTGCATCTTTAATATATAAATTTTATTCGTTAAACACAAATTGAAATTCAAAAAAAAAAAAAAAACAACACCAAATACCTATGTTTACATTTAAAAAATTTTTACATTTAAAAAAATCTTGACATTCAGGAGAAACTAATAGCTTTTCAGTACCGCGATTCAGTAACTTCTTTTAACGATAGTCGAATCGGTAAAAAAAAGAAAATATTAGTAAAATTTTTAAACGATATTCGCTATTGTGTCAGCTGTTGTTGTTATCTAAACGACAACCATTTTTGTGTTGTTTATTCAATCGATAAAAACTTAAATTTTTAGGTTGAAATGTCGTCGTACATAAATAAAAATCATAAAATAGTGAAAATATTTTGCTTTAATTAAAAAAACTTTTTATATATAAATAAAAAAATTAAATAGCATATTCAATTCATTATTTCATTTTCAAATAAACACACAGAAATATTAGCAAAAAAAATAAAGATATTAAACATCAACATAAAATCATCCTGTCAAACACGAAGTAATTTGTTTTTTTCTATTCTTTGTGATTTTCGCTTATTTTGACAGAGATGCCACTCGTTTACAATTTAAATAAATAGAAAAATAGATTTGTCGACTGTCGTTAAGATGTATGTACTTAGTGACTCACTTAATCCTTAGTGCAAACAACAATAGCTGTCGATATATTTTGCGATTGTCGGATCGTTGAAATTTACAGAATCACACTACAGAAAACATTAATTTAAGTTCAATGAATTTTAGAAAACGTCAAATGAGATTTAAGAATTGCGAACATAAAAACTGTTACATAAATAAACGCAATTTGATGAGAATGTTATTTTTTATATATAAATTTTCACAATTTTTTTTGGATGAAAATTTGAAGTTTTTCAGAAAATAAAGAGAAAAAATTATTTTAATTAAAATGTTTGGGACATTTGGTTTTTTGCGTTTGGCATCCCTAATTTGAATATTTATTATTATAAATTTATTCTCTATGTTTTCCAAATATGGCAATATTTGAATAAAAAAATTGAGAGAGTTTTTTTTTAGTTATTATTTTGTTACTCCATCCGACCTATATGGCCGCAATGAAGAAATATTTGGCCAGTTAAAAGAAACTATACAGCTATCTCCAATTAGCACGATTTAATGCATATAGCCACCCTACAAAACCATTACCTTTGCAATGGAGGTTAGGGCGAGCTATTTAATTAGCAAAAACTAAATTAAACGAGAAGTTATGTCATATAACCGGAAACGCATGCATATAGGTATATAACCTAAATGCATGCCGATCAGCAACCACGATGACCAAAAAGCAAACACCGAAATAAATCCGAAATAATAGAAAAGACGAAAACCAACCCAAAGAATTTGCTGAACTAATTTGGTATTAAGTTTAACAAATTGTTTACTTTTTCATATACATTTATTATCAAGACTCAAACCGAGGTGGAGGGTATCAAAGATTCGGCACAGCCGAATTTAACACTCTTACTTGTTTTTAATTCGAACTAGTTTTTTCTAACAATTTAAAAATATGGAATAATGCTAAAAACTTTACAAGAACTGTAGGAAATTTATAGAAAAAAAATACTGGGCCTTTATATTAACTAAAACATATTTTTGTGAGAGTTTATTTTTATCAGCACATTTGGCAACAGAGCAATATTTAGGACAGACATTAAACGTTTACATTGTATGATTCTGTTAAACCTGAATGACGGCAACACTATTTTTTGTTTTAAATATTTTTGGCTTAAAACTTTACTAAACATCCGTTATATTATTATTTGGTGAAATTTGTTAAAGACTTTATTCAAAACTTAGATATTCAAACGAATTGGATTTGTTTTAAACAAGATTTTCATTTTGTAAAAAAATACTATATCTTAAAATGTTCTAACTATATATAAAGTTTATACAAATAAATGCACAATACGAGAATGTGTGATTTAATTTTATTAAAGTAAAAAAAAAATTAATAATTAATAATGCAGGTATAGTAATTAACCAACTATGACTATTGATATATTGGCGTAAAGACATGCAGCCCTTCACAGTACGAGTAGTTTTGATAGTCTCTACTATGTGGTTAATCAAATTCCAAAACGTTGTAAACATTTTATATTGTTACAGCATTTTGTTAGGGAAATCAAGTTATAACCGATTTCCTCTAGACAATACCGCTACATATTTCCATATTGTTATTGATATAAAATTAAGATATAAAGTGAGAACATGTACAAAATAATATTCTGGAATAGTAATAAAATTTTCCATTAAAAATAAAACAATTAAAATATGTACTTCCACAATGTTTGTTTTGCTATATGTTGATTATTGCTCACACGCACACTAATAACGTATTATATTAACAAATACGTAATATTAATAGTTAAATTAACTAATTTTTCATTTTGATTTAGTTATAAAGAATGTTGCTACAATAATTTTTTTTATAATGATTTGACAAGAACGGTGCTGACAAAAAAAAAAAAAAAAAAAAAAAAATAGAGATATATGTACCTATGTACATACGCAGTTAAAAGAAAAAAAACGGTAAAATTACGTAAATGATTTATGTTGTGTTTTTTGGTATTTCTTAGAAATTTTTGACAGATCTTTAAATTAACTAATTTTTGTATTTTGATTTCGTCTTTAAGAATGTTGCTAGCACAATTTTATGAGGATGTTGACAAGAACGGTGTTGACAAAACAAAAAATAGAGATATACGTAGTTAAAAGAAAAAAAAAACGTTAAAATTACGTCAATGATTATGTTGTGTTTTTTGGTTTTTCTTAGAAATTTTTGACAGATCTTTAAATTAACTAATTTTTGTATTTTGATTTAGTGTTTAAGAATGTTGCTAGAATAATTTTATGATGATGTTGACAAGAACGGTGTTGACAAAACAAAAAATAGAGATATACGTAGTTAAAAAAAAAAAAAAAAACGGTAAAATTACGTAAATGATTTATGTTGTGTTTTTTGGTATTTCTTAGAAATTTTTGACAGATCTTTAAATTAACTAATTTTTGTATTTTGATTTCGTCTTTAAGAATGTTGCTAGAACAATTTTATAATGATGTTGACAAGAACGGTGTTGACAAAACAAAAAATAGAGATATACGTAGTTAAAAGAAAAAAAAAACGTTAAAATTACGTCAATGATTATGTTGTGTTTTTTGGTTTTTCTTAGAAATTTTTGACAGATCTTTAAATGAACTAATTTTTGTATTTTGATTTAGTGTTTAAGAATGTTGCTAGGATAATTTTATAATGACTAGTAGATTCCAGCCTACTTTTACTTTTTCAATAAATAAAGACCCTAAAGGTATGTTAATCAATTATAGCCAATCAACAAATCAACACAAAAAAACAAACTCCCTTTTATTACAAACACATTAACAAATTTAATAAACACACACATAGCATAGTATAATTTTATTTTATCTATGTCTTAGTACCAACTTGAAATGCAATTTACTCAAAATAAAGGAAAAAATTTAAAAATCTGTAAATCTTCAAAATGGCTTAAAAGAAATACCTTTCAAATAATATACATTTGGTCAAAATCGGTAGAACAAAACATCGGTCACAAGAAATCGCCTAGCCTATTAATATTATAGATGTTGACAAGAACTGTGTTGACAAAACAAAAAAATATAGATACGTAGTTAAAAGAAGAAAAAAAAAAAACGTTAAAATTGCGTCAATGATTAACTTGTGATTTTTGTTCTTTCTTAGAAATTTTTGACAGATCTTCGTAAGAATTTATTATTTAACGAAATTTAAAATAACATTTATAATTTTATATTTATTTTGGACCCTTTTTCTTTTCGTTTTTTATAAGATTTTTAGAAACTAAAAAAAATCATGTAAGTCTGATCACAGGGCAGATGTGTAAACATCTTGTAAAGATTTTTTATGTCACTTTTTTAAAATCAAATAGATAGCGTCATCTATGTATCACTTATAGCAAACAACTGCAGGGGCTCTGGTTATATGTACTTGTGGGGTTGTTGAATTATGTATATGTTATACGTTTATATTGTGACATTTTTGTCGTTTTAAAGCAAAGGGTTGTTGAATTAGCTGAAACAATTTTATATCATAATTTTTTCACCAATACAATCATAAGTCACACCGATTTGTCTTACGGCTCACATGTTACGCTGTTTATACCCTATACCACTATGTGGTTTGTGTATAATGACTTTGTGCTGCTGTTTGTAACAACCAAAAATATTTGACCTACACCCATCTTTAATTATACCGATCGAATCAGAATCACTATCTGATTCGATTTAACGATGTCCGTCCGTCCGACCGTCCGTCCGTCCGTCCGTCTGTGTGTCCATGTAAAGCTTGTAATCAAACTGCAGGTCGCAAATATGAATATATTTTGACGAAATTTGGTATTTGATCTTTTATCGGCCATGGGATGAACGCTATTGAAATTGGTAAGAATCGGTCCATGTTCAGACCTAGCCCCCATACAAATGACCCTAATGAAATCAACATATTGCCATAAGATCCAAATTATCATACAAATCTAAGTCAAATTGGGTTTTTATGTATATATTACATCCATTAATTAGTAGTCCAAAAATGATCCCTTTTGGACAACTCTTAGTCATAGGCCCCATATAGAGCTGCTTCCCGATCTTCACTTAAATCTATCAAAAAACAAAAATATTGCACTGATTCTTCTCAAATTTTGTTTGTATATATTTTTTGCAAAATACAAGAGACTTTACCAAACATGGTCAGGATCGGTCCATTTCTGGGCCTAGTCCCCATATAGATATAGCATCCGATATGAACTTTTTCATATCTGCAGCCGAAAAAATTAATAAAAATCCCACTCAACTTTGGTTTATGCTTATTTTCTATATCCAGTTAGTTGGGCCTGAGAGATAGGGTCTCTAAACGCATGGTATAGGGTATCGTATAGTCGGTCTAGACCGACTATAATTTTCTTACTTGTTTTGTGATTGTATTGAAAAATAGAAATTTACCCCCATGCGCGTATGGATGTTTACACATCAAAAATAATTTTTCCAAAAAATAAATAAAAGATTATTTTTTCATACTACGTTTCACTGGGATTTTTCAATTTCTTCACGGATATTTATTTATAAACTATTAACGCTAGTTATAACAGTTGAACTTTTTTCGTATATACAGTATTTACGATTTTCACTGACTCAGTGCCACCGTAACGCTTTAAGATGGCGCTATCGTAGCATAAATATAATTTATTTCTAGCCCATAAAGTATGCTTCAACTAATATGTAGCAAGTAAGAAATATATGGAGTGGGTGACAATACACTGGCAACTTTTACAAACTTCTGCATTTGCAAATTTTGTTTTTTTAATAATTTCGCGAAGAGACATAAAATTCTGTATTTTAATTGCGAAATCACTCTTTGCTGTGTTCTCTATCGAAAGATAATAAATTTGTTACAAAAATACAATTTCAAAAAAATAGATAAACGAAAAAAAGTATATATTTGTTAATTGATGACAAAACAATGGAGACTTTTAAACTTCTAGATGTTATTTAAATATTTAAAGTTTCTGACATTTTCTTTCAACTATTTTATACATATAATTATATATTTTCGATGTTATTAATTTATTATTATAAAATAATGGCAAGAATAAAGTTTCGTGAAGAGTTAAAAACTAGAATGTTAGACGACTTTTCTACTGGCCTTCGGCAAAAAAAAATTTTTGAGAAATATTCTAGGAATAAATCCATAAGAGAGTTTAAAAATGTCCAAAAATATTGTCTAAATCTGAAACTAAAAATATGTGCTCGACCTGTTTCTCGACGAGCAATTGATGCTGATTTTGATTAAAATTGTCCTGTGAATAAACCACTAATATCAAAGAAAAATCGTCTGGCTCGCATAAATTTTGGAATTGGAATACGGTTCTCTTTTCTCATAAGTGCAAGTTAAATTTATGAGGCTACGATTGGCCAACGTTTGTATGACGGCCAAAGGGAAAAAGACCAGACCTAAAAAAACAAATTAAACTGTTAAGTTTGGCGGTGGCAATATTATTGTATGAGGTTGCTTTTCGAGGAAAGGCTCCAATTCATGTATTAAAAGATACTTTAACTGAAATTGGATAAAAATAAATTCTAAATAGCGTAAAGTATCCATATGCGGAAGAAAATGCGCACATGCAATTACACTAACAAGACAGATCTCATAGAGACAGTTAATTCAGAGTGGCAACAAATTTCAATGATTATCACCAACAATTTAATTGACTCCATTGAAACCAAAACCAGAGGGTAAGTTTTCAATTATTGTATAGTAAAGGTTTCCAATGTTTTGTCAACGGCATATTCTGGAATAGTAATGAATTTTTCCATTAAAAATAAAACAATTAAAATATGTACTTCCACAATGTTTGAATTGCTACATCTTGATTTTTGCTTACATGCACATTAATAACGGATTATATTAATAAATACTAGCAGATTCCAGCGCTCGAAATTCGAGTGCACCATTATTTTTCAACTTAGCCAATTCACAAACCAACACTTTTATGGTTTATTATTATTGTGAATGAAAATAACAAACTCATTAACAAACACATTAACAAATTTAATAAAACACACACAGCATATGTATAATTTTATGTATGTGTTAGTAGCAACTTTAAATGCAATTTACTCAAATTAAAGAAAAAAAAATTTTAAAATCTGTAAATCTGCAAAACGGTTAAAAAGAAATACCTTTCAAATAATATTTGTTTGGTCAAAATCGGGATAAAACCGTAGAACATAACATCGGTCACAAGATATCGCCTAGCCTATTAATATTATAGAGCCTATTAATATTATAGATGAATAGTAATATGTACTAAGTTTTATACCCTATAACAATATGTGGTTTGGGTATAATGACTGTGCTGCTGTTTGCAACTCCCAAAAATATTTGACCTAGACCCATGTTTTATTATACCGATCGACTCAGAATCAGTTTTTGAGTCTATTTAGTGATGTCCGTCCGTCCGGCCGTCTGTCCGTCCGCCCGTCTGTCCGCCTGTGTGTCTGTGTAAGCCTTGTAATGGAACTACAGGTCGCAAATATGAATATATTTTGATGAAATTTGGTATATAAGCTTTTATCGGCCATAAGATGAACGCTATTGAAAGTGGTGAAATTCGGTCCCTGTTCAGTCCTAATACAAATGACATCAATGTAATCGACATAAATTGCCATAAGATCCAAATTATCATATAGATCTCAGTCAAATTGGGTTTGTATATGTTTATTATATCCATTAATCAGTAGTCCAAAAATAATCCCTATAGGATAATTCTTAGTCATAGGCCCCATAAAGAGCTGCTTCCCGATCTACACTTAAATCTATCAATAAACAAATATATTGCACAGATTTTTCTCAAATTTGATTTATATATATTTTTTCAAAATATAAGTGGCTACCAAATATGGTCAGCATGGGTCCATGTTTCGATCTAGTCCCCATATATATATAGCATCCGATATGAACTTTTTCATATCTGTAGCCAAAAAAATTAATAATAATGCCACTCAAATTTGGTTTATGCTTATTTTCTATATCCAATTAGTTTGACCGAAGAGATAGGGTCGTTAAACCATGGTATAGGGTATCGTATAGTTGGTCTAGACCGACTATAATTTCTTACTTGTTTATTTTGATTTAGTGTTTAAGAATGCTGTTACAATAATTTTATAATGTTGAAAAGAACGGTGTTATCAAAACAAAAAAGAAATACGTAGTTAAAAGAAAAAAAGCGTTAAAATTACGTCAAAGATTATGTTGTATTTTTTGTTTTTTCTTTTTTTGACAGATCTTTAAAAGAATTTATTATTTAAAGAAATTTAAAATAATAAATATAATTTTAGATTTATTTTACACCTTGTTTCTTTTAGTTTTTTTTTTATAAAATTTTTAGAAATTTAAAAGCATATTAAAGTTTTTAAGATAATTTTTCCAAAAACTAAATAAAAGATTATTTATTTTTTCATCCTACTTTTCATTTGGGATTTTTCAACTTCTTCACGGATAAGTATTCATTAACGTATATTCTTTCGTCAATTTCAGACTTAATAAATTTAATTTTTACAGCAACAAACAGAAAACAGGGGAAAAAATAAATAAATTGAAAAACTAATATATCACGTATAAACTCTTAACGCTAGTTGAACTTTTTTCATATACATAGTATTCACGTTCTTCTCTGGCTCACTAACACCGTAACGCTGTAAGCTGGCGCTATCATCGCATAAATATCTAATTTATTTCTATTTCTATTTCGATTTCTTTTTTATCTTTTAGTAATTTTTTAAGTTTTGAAAAATAATTTTTTAAATTTAGATGGCAATTTTGCTCACAGCTCATATACTAGCGATTTTGTGAACTATATTAATATTTATTGATTAATTTTTTGTCCGATTCTTCAATATTATTGTCAAACAGGATTCATTTCATCCTCTAAACTATACGCGTAGTGCAATTTGCTAAACTTTCTAATAACCGATATAAGTCATCAAAAAAGTTTTGTGTGATCTGTATTTTGGGGTTCGAATACCAGATTCACTTTTTGTACTTCTGATAAAATAGAGTCAGTACGTTATATATATAGTTTTTGGAATCATTGCACATATTTTTTAGTGTCGTTTCAAACAATTTGTAGTAAAAACTTTAAAATGAGTATTCAACTAAAGTCACATATCCAGAATTGCTTTAATGGCTCTTTCTATAGAAAGCCATCTGGTTGGTGTTACCATCTGAATTTTTCTTGGCATATTGGAATCTCTGTTAATCGACTTTACATATATCTTGCACTAAGTTGGCATCGCTGCTTCTGTCTATATATTTCTATGAAATTTTAAACATGAACTGGATCGACTTAAAGGAATTGGTAAAAAGATTATATCTTTTGTTCATCTGTTTACAATATATGTACTCACAAATCATTAGCCCATTATTTTTATTATTAACCGCCATAGACATACATACAACTAACATACTGTTACTCAAAAATCGTTTGCATGTGATTTCCAAAGTTGACATAGACCGACTGTGACTATCTAACTTATGACAGGTGAACATTAAATAAATTGCGTATTTTTCTGAGAAGATTCCAAACGACTCTCACTTAAGCCCTACCGTTGTATACATGGTGTCGTTTATAATTACGAACACGCTTTAAAATATTGGTATGTGATGCTGAGTTAAAACTATTTTGTTTTCAATAATAATGTATTCTTAATATGCTTTAATGATTGTTTTTTTATTTAAATATTTATTTCTCTATTACAACTTAATATGGGGTATAACAAGTCGTACACATGTGTATGTTTGTTACATTTAAATAACTATGAATGTGTAAAACGGGTATTTTGAGCTAAACTCCCATGTAATACCACAACCACTTTAATTCAGTTTAAAGCAGTTCAAATCAAAAAAAGAGACTGACTCAACAAACATATCAACGAAATCACATCACTTATTATCTTCGTCACTATTTTACAGCCGTCACTACCTAATACAGCCGTTGGTTAAGTTAATATGGACACAGTCATCCCTTAACTCTTTCGTTACTTTTTTTTTAATACACAAAAAATGAGATATGTAAGCAAGGAACAATTAAACAAATGCAGTATGGCTACTAAAATATATAATTAATATTAGTCGTATTTTTTAATCAATTTACATTTTTTCATACAAAACAATTATCGGGGCTTAAAGAATCTTTGAAAAATTGAATTTGTTATTGTTCAAAAAATACCTGTACAGTTTTCTTAACAATTATGCATTTTTTTAAACATTCTATGCTTCACCAGTTTTATATTTAAATTTGTTGGAAATTTTTGTTGCGCCATCTACTTAAAATTTATTGAATCCAAGTCATTAGCAAATGTAACTATTATTTATGAAATATTAAATTAAACAAGTAGAGTATTATATTCAACTGTGTCGAACCTAAACACAATATCATAACCAATGTTGTCAACGTTTAAAGATAAAAAGGCTAGTAAATGGTTTTCTATTTGGAAAAAGTGCTCTATTAAGAAAAGACACTTTTTTAAGAAAAGTTAATTTTGGTAAGAAATGGTACTTTTTTTATGAAAAGGTACTTTTTGAGAGAAAGTACTTTTTTAAGATAATAGTTTTCAATTTTTATGAAATGGAGATTTTAAAAGAAAAGGAACTTTTTTATGAAAATAAAATTTCTTTAAGACAATGAACTTCTTTATACTTTATAAACAATATTTTTTTTAAAGAAAATGTACTTTTTTTAAATCGTACCTATTAAAGAAAGGTTCTTTTTAATAAAAGGTACTTCATTAAGAAATGGTACATAATTCTTTTAGAAGAGTTACTTTTTAAGAAAATTTACTTTATTAAGAAAATTTACTTTATTAAGAAATCGTATTTTTGAGAAAAAGGTATTTTTTTAATGTGTAAACATCTATGCACTCAGGGGGGTGGGGAAAAATCCAATTACACAATACAATCACAAAAACAGCGTAAGGGAAAATCGGTGTGAGCTATATTTAACTGTATTGGTGTAGTTAGTAAGCAGAAACGCCGAGTTCGCTGTCTGTTTAGCAAAATCACAAATCTTTTTCGTTAATTTTAAATATTCAAGCTATTGACCGCTAGGTGTGCTGTGAGTTTAACATGTTCACAAACTTACAGGGTTTTTTTTTTTTAAATATTCAAGTATATATCTGTGGTCACAAGCAATAACCGCCGAACTCGAAAATCATGCTTTTGAGAAAAATAGCTTTTTATATAAATGTAATAGCGATTCATTACGACTTAGGTCAGAATATTTGTATTAATATCTTTTTAAAAAGCAGTGTTAGAGAAATGGGGATTTCACGTAAATATAAAGATTTTTTTAGTAGAATATGATAGTATACATAATTCAAATCGGCGAAAATCATTCTTTCGAGAAAAATAACTGTTTATATAAATGTAATGGGGCTTTGTTACGACTTAGGTCAGTATGTTTTCATTATTAACTTTTTAATAAAAAGTGTTAGAGAAATGGGGATTTCACGTAAATATAAAGCGTTTTTAGTAGAATATGACAGCATTCATAACTCGAATCGTTCTTAAGTCGACTTAGGCGGTTATCGCTTGTGACCACTGATATTTGTTATTGACAGAACTTTTTTAGTAAGCAGAACCGCTAGGTGTGCTGTGAATTTAAAAAGCAAAATAGGTACTAGGAAAACTTCGAAGAAGTCACAAATAAACTTAGGTGTTTTTTTAATTACTACACCTTTTCCAATTGTATTTCAGAAAACATCAATTGAATTTCCGAAAGTATCAATTGTGTTTCAGAAAACATTAATTGATTTTCAGAAAATATCAATTGTATTTTAGAAAGTATCAATTGTATTTCACAAAACATCAATTGATTTTCAGAAAGTATCAGTTGAATTTTAGAAAACATCACTTGAATTTCAGAAAGTATCAATTGTGTTTCGGAAAACATCAATTGATTTTCAGAAAATATCAATTGCTTGTCAGCAATAATAAATTGTATTTCAGAAAATATCAATTGAATTTCAGAAAACATCAATTGCTTGTCAGCAATAATAAATTGTATTTCAGAAAATATCAATTGAATTTCAGAAAATATCAATTGAGATTCAGAAATTATCAAATGTATTTCAGAAAATATCAAATGTATTTCCGAAAATATCAAATGTATTTCAGAAATTATCAAATGTATTTCAGAAACCATCAAATGCATTTCAGAAAATTTTAAATGTATTTCAGAAAACATCAAAAGTATTTCAGCAATTATATAATATATTTCAGAAAACATCAAATGTATTTCAGCAAACATAAAATGTATTTCTGAAATTATCAAATGTATTTCAGAAAATATCAAATGTATTTCCGAAAATATCAAATGTATTTCAGCAATTAACTAATGTATTTCAGAAAATATCAACTGTATTTCAGAAAACATCAACTGTATTTCCGAAATTATCAAATGTATTTCAGAAACCATCAAATGCATTTCAGAAAATTTTAAATGTATTTCAGAAAACATCAAAAGTATTTCAGCAATTATATAATATATTTCAGAAAACATCAAATGTATTTCAGCAAACATAAAATGTATTTCTGAAATTATCAAATGTATTTCAGAAAATATCAAATGTATTTCAGAAAACATCAAATGTGTTTCAGAAATTATTAAATTTACTTCAGAAAATATGAATTGTATTTCAGAAAATATCAATTGAGTCTCAGAAATATAGTCAGAATGCTACATATATAAAAACATATTTTTTTAAGTATTACACTCGGTTTGTAATATTTCTTGAAAACTACGTATCGTCACCAAAAATGCAACAGGCCGTAACTAATATTTTTATTTTTTTACTGGAGAAGCAAAAAAACATCATAAACCAAAAACTACTTTAAACTTAATACCCAAATTTTAGAATCAAGCTGAATAATATAGATGGATTTTTATTTATGAAAACAAATTTATGGTAAAATATTAGTTTTTAAGTAAAAGGCCGTAAGTACAATGCAAAAACTCAATTTTGTACTTTTTGTTAGTTACTTTAAACTTAATACCCAAATTTTAGAATCAAGCTGAATAATACAGATGGATTTTTATTTATGAAAACAAATTTATGGTAAAATAGTAGTCTTTAAATAAAAGGCCGTAAGTACAATGCAAAAACTCAATTTTGAACTTTTTGTTAGTTACGGCCTTTTGCATTTTAGTTGACGATATAAACGTGTTTTTTTCAAAATGATGACTTAAAAATCGGTCAAAATTCTATCCTAGTGTTTATATTGTAGCTGATTATCAAATGAAGTCCTCATCTTCTTTCGATTAAAAGGCCGCCCTTGATAGTTTATTTTCCAGTGCACAACAAATAAGACCAAATATTGCTAAACATTTTATGCGACTCCAAATCACTATTAGAAACAATAATAACTTTTCGGTATTGTAGGGTAAACTACTTTTTAATTCTGAATTTCAATAGACATTTTCTGAATTTCAATTGATATTTTCTGAAATACACTTGATAATTTCTGAAATACATTTGATGTTTTCTGAAATATATTTCATACCTTCTGAAATACATTTGATGTTTTCTGAAATGTATTTCATACTTTCTGAAATACATTTGATGTTTTCTGAAATACATTTGATACTTTCTGAAATGCAATTGGAAAAGGTAAAGATGTTTACACATCTCCCCTGTGATCGTACTCACATCGATTTCTTTTATAAAAAAAAAATTTGCTTTTTAAGAAAAGGTCCTTTTTAAAGAAAATATAAATTTTTAAGAAAATGTACTTTTTATGAAAATGATTTTTTTTTACAAAAAGTACTTTTTTATGAAAATTGACTTTATTAAAAAAAAATATTTTTTAAAGAAAAGGTACATTTTAAAAAAAGGTACTTTATTAAGAAAAGGTAATTTTTTAAGAAAAGGTACTTTTTTAAGAAAGGTATCTTATTTTTAAGAAAATATATTTTTTACGCACACGAATTTTTATGAGAAATGGTACTTTTTTTAAGAAAAGGAACTTATTAAAAAATATAAACTTTTTAAGAAAAAAATGTTTTTAGAAATAGTTATTTTTTTAAACTCTTTCTTTTAACTCATACACTCTGTCTGTCTGTATGTCTGTCTGTCTGTCTGTCGTGGGTCAACCCCATTCCATCTTATCCAATTGCTCTGAAACTTGGCCAATAGTCTTGTTGTGACTACAGATTAATTTTGGGGTAGTCACGCACAGTCAGGCCTAGTCACGCACAGTCATGGAGTGATCTAAATGTCATTTCCCCTCATCCGGTCGATCTGTAACTTGGTACATACACTTGCTGTGAAAAAAAGATTAACTTTGACTTAGTCGGAGAGATTTGAAACGGATATCCCCTCATCCAATCAATCTGAAACTTGGTCGATATACTTGCTGTAAAGAAATATTAACTTCACGTATTGTCACGCACAGTCATGGAGTGATTTAAAACCCATTTCCCCTTATTCGATCAATCTGAAACTTGGAGACTTGCTGTGAAAAAAGATTAACTTTGACATAGTCACGCACAGTCACGCATAATCACGCACAGTCACGGTGTGATTTAAACTCCATTTCCCCTCATCCAATCAATCTGAAACTTTGTCCATAGACTTATTGTAACCAAAGATTAATTTTAAAATTTTCATGCAAAGTCACGCACAGTCACGGAGAGATTCAAAACTGATATGCATAAGGAAAGCAAGAGTTTAAATAAAAAAATTTGTTTTTATGGGTTAGATTATTTAACAAAATGTACTTTTTAAGAAGTGTGTACTTTCTGATTTGAAATTAAGAGATATTTTATAAATTTTTTAAAAGTAAGTAAGTAGGTAAGTATTATAAGATCACTGATCACTGTTTTCGGTAAAATTTAAAACTTGAAAATAACTTGGCTGAAGAAGCTCAAGAAGTTAATATTATTGTTACATTATAGTCATTTTGTAGCTCTGTATAACTCTTTTATAATTCCTTAACTTCGAATATATTTTTACAGTACCGCTATTCCCCAATATGTTTTGGTTTCATATACTTAAATATTTACTGACTCTGTAATGCTGTAAACGAGTTTTTAATTGTTTATAAACGTTGGCGCTAGCATTGCATAAATGGTTTATGAACGTGATATAACTAAATTATATCACATACTATCGGGGGTCCCAGGAGCCTTCAACTACAAGTATTTATATA
Organism: Cordilura impudica; assembly: GCA_963682025.1. Lineage (NCBI taxonomy): Eukaryota > Metazoa > Arthropoda > Insecta > Diptera > Scathophagidae > Cordilura > Cordilura impudica. The sequence goes on from OY821519.1 coordinate 128,652,426, forward strand.
ATAGTAAGACATTACAGGAAATTAAAATTATCGTAAAAATTTCCGTTTAAATCTGCAATTTTAAAAATGTACTATATCAATATTCCTACAAAAGATAAGTTTCAATGTGTGAAAAACAAAAAAAAATCATAAAATAATTTAAGAAATGTCATATTTTATAAAATTTTAACGACATGTAATTAAAAAGCAATTCTCGCTTAATAATTAATTGTTTTTAATTTAAAAATGTATCGCCATTTTCGGCGGTATATTAGAGAAATTCTTTGAAAATTTTCTAAATGACCAAAAATAAAACATTTAATACAAACAAACAGCACAATGTTTACGATATATGTGAACGATATAAATATATTTGAACAAACTTTTGCAATGTTTGTGCGTCGTTTAAAAGTACCTTAATCAGAGACCCACTTGAGATTAAATAAAATTATTTCCTACTTAACCCTTAAATGCACTTGCATGGCATATTAGAATGTTACTTTAATTATTTCATACTAATAATGTGCAATATCATTATTGTGGGATCCTCAGTTACAATACCTCTTTTATGTAGAAACACTTTAATATTATGAAACCTTTTTAGACTTTATTGGTATGAACTATCAATAATAATTTTTTTTATTAAATTGTTTTATGACCAGTTATCTTGAGTTTATGTTACTTCTTTTGGGCTATGATGGTCAGCTTATAAGTTTTAAATAAAATAAATTAAAACAAAATTTATTTCATCTCCACTCTACGTTTCGTTGACGGGTTTTCAACTTCATCAGGAGTGTATAAAAATTTTTTTATTATTAATTTCTGGCGACAAAAAATTAAAAATAAAACAATATATCAACATAATGTTATATTAGTCACAATAGTTTAACTTATGATTAATCCAAACTTACATTGTCAGGTTATTATTATTTAATAAATTTAAAGATAAAAAACTGGACATCACGACACAATTTTAATAAAATTAAATAAATTAATAAAAATAAATAATCAAAATAAATATTAAAAAAAATCACAGTTTTAAACTTAACGACTAATATCACAGAACTAAGATTTAAGTAATTGCAATTGAATATTGCAGCTTAGTGTTATCTTTGTCTTCTTTGTTGTTTAATGTTTTGTGTATTTTTTGTTGTATTCTTAAACTTTCCAATGTGTATCTTTTGTTTTCATTTCTCTCTTTATCTAAAATCTTAACTCCTTTTAAATCGACGTTATGTCCGCTCTCTTTTGCATGTTGAGATAATGCTGTCGATTCCTTGTGTTTTTTTATGTCTGCTTGATGTTCCGCAATTCTTACTCCTAACATTCTTTTTGTTGTTCCTATGTAGACTTTATTACACACCTCCCTTTCATTACCATCGCATTTTATCTCGTAAACTACGTTGTCAATTTTTAATACATCTGGTTCTGTTTTTTTGTGTGTAAAAAGGGATCTAAGTGTTTCATTTGATCTGTGTGCTATTGTTACACTCTTGTCATTTATTATTCTATTGAGATTTTTGCTCTCCGTTAATTTTGGTATGTATGGTACACTGTAAAAATTAGTTTCTATTGGTTTTTGTTTCTTATTTTGCTGCTTTTTGTTGAACATATTATTGAAAAGATTTTTAATAATGTATATTGGATAATTATTTTTTAATAAAATTTCCTTTATTTTATTGATATTGTTACCTTTATATCGTTGATCGCTAATTTGTATTACTTTTTCGATTAAATTGTTTGCTGTATTAAGTTTTATTTTCCATGGTTGTGTAGAGTGGTAATTTATCATTCGTCCTGATGCTGTCGCCTTCGTGTACCAATTAGTAATTAGCTTTTCATTGTCCTTAATTATTTTTATATCCAAGTAAGGAATTTCATTGTTGTGTTCTCGTTCTATTGTAAAATTGAGTTTATTATGATATGAGTTCAATGTATTCATTATCGTTGCTTCATCCTTCTTATTGATTAAAATTGTGTCGTGATGTCCAGTTTTTTATCTTTAAATTTATTAAATAATAATAACCTGACAATGTAAGTTTGGATTAATCATAAGTTAAACTATTGTGACTAATATAACATTATGTTGATATATTGTTTTATTTTTAATTTTTTGTCGCCAGAAATTAATAATAAAAAAATTTTTATACACTCCTGATGAAGTTGAAAAACCGTCAACGAAACGTAGAGTGGAGATGAAATAAATTTTGTTTTAATTTATTTTATTTAAAACTTATAAGCTGACCATCATAGCCCAAAAGAAGTAACATAAATAATTTTTTTTACCAAATGAGTATCAACTGAGTATCGCACGGCTTAGCAAGATTTTAAAAGAAATACTTTTTTACTACTTCATTTTCTTTTAAAGTGGAAGCACATTCTCCGCACGTGAATTTTGTAGTTTCCATTTACTTAAGTTTTCAAAAAACTATCTATAATAATATTTTTTACCAAATGAGTATCAACTCACTATCGCACGGGTTAGCAAGATTTTAAAAGAAATACTTTTTTACTACTTCATGTTCTTTTAAAGTGGAAGCACATTCTCCGCACGTAAATTTTGTAGTTTCCATTTACTTAAGTTTTAAAAAAACCAGTGAGTTTTTTAAAGAATGTATTAAAACAATTTTGTGCGAATACTGTATTCCCTTTTGATGGTTTCTGCATGGTGTTTTCCATTGTGAAACGTCTTTACATGGTGTACAAAAAGACCATTGGTTCCTATTATATTTTTGTTATTTGGCCAATTGATGTGAATTCTTTTTTATTTCCCTTTGTAAGCTAATACGGCCTAAATTTTAATGTAAATAAAAACAAGCTGATTTACAAATTTATCCAGACGTTTCATCGATTATTTGTCGACTTCTTCTGTTAAAACAAAATTATTTATATTTAAGAACTTCTGTTTTCGGTTATTTTTCAATGAGAACTTAATTTGGAAAAGTTCATATCGGATGCTATTCTATATAAAACAAGTAAAAGTGTTAAATTCGGCTGTGCCGAATCTTTGATACCCTCCACCTCGGTTTGAGTATTGATAATAAATGTAAATGAAAAAGTAAACAATTTGTTAAACTTAATACCAAATTATTTCAGCAAATTCTTTGGGTTGGTTTTCGTCTTTTCTATTATTTCGGTGTTTGCTTTTTGGTCATCGTGGTTGCTGATCGGCATGCATTTAGGTTATATACCTACATATATGCATGCGTTTCCGGTTATATGACATAACTTCTCGTTTAATTTTGTTTTTGCTAATTAAATAGCTCGTTCTAACATCCATTGCAAAGGTAATGGTTGTGTAGGGTGGTTATACGCATTAAATCGTGCTAATTGGAGGTGGCTGTATAGTTTCTTTTAACTGGCCAAATATTTCTTCATTGCGGCCATATAGGTCGGATGGAGTAACAAAATAATAACCAAAAAAAACTCTTTCAACTTTTTTTATTAGAATATTGCCATATTTGGAAAACATAGAGAATAAATTTATAATAATAAATATTCAAATTAAGGATGCCAAACGCAAAAAACCAAATGTCCCAAACATTTTAAATAAAATAATTTGTTATTTTTATTTTCTGAAAAACTTCAAATTTTCATCCAAAAAAAATTGTGAAAAGTTGTATATAAATAACATTCTCATCAAATTGCGTTTATTTATGTAACAATTTTTATGTTCTTAAATATCATTTGACGTTTTTCTAAAATACATTGAATTTAAATTAATGTTTTCTGTAGTCAGATTCAGTAAATTTCAACGATCCGACAATCGCAAAATATATCGACAGCTATTGTTGTTTGCACTAAGGATTAAGTGAATCACTAAGTACATATATCTTAACGACAGTCGACAAATCTATTTTTCTATTTATTTAAATTGTAAACGAGTGGCATCTCTGTCAAAATAAGCGAAAAACACAAAGAAGACTAGAAAAAACAAATTACTTCGTGTTTGACAGGATGATTTTATGTTTATGTTTAATATCTTTATTTTTTTTTACTAATGTTTCTGTGTATTTATTTGAAAATGAAGTAATGAATTGAATATGCTATTTAATTTTTTTATTTTTATAAAAAAGTTTTTTAATCAAAGCAAAATATTTTCACTATTTTATGATTTTTATTTATGTATGACGACATTTCAACCTAAAAATTGAAGTTTTTATCGATTGAATAAACAACACAAAAATGGTTGTCGTTTAGATAACAACAACAGCTGACTTTAACAATAGCGAATATCGTTTAAAAATTTTACTGATAATTTTGAAATTTTCTTTTTTTTAACGATTCGACCATCGTTAAAAGAAGTTACTGAATCGCGGTACTGAAAAGCTATTAATTTCTCCTGAATGTCAATATTTTTTTAAATGTAAAAATTTTTTAAATGTAAACATAGGTATTTGGTGTTTTTTTTTTTGGAATTTCAATTTGTGTTTAACGAATAAAATTTATATATTAGAGATGCAATTGATGTCTTCTAAATTTAAAATTATTATTTCCGACGTTTTGATATGATTTTCTGAAATTCAATTAATATTTTATAATTTATAATTGGAAATTTTAATTCCAGTTTTTAGAATTGATATTTTCTAAAATTTGAATGGAAAATTTAAAAAGTGCAATTTTGTATTTATGTGAATTATAAACAATTTTTAAAAATTAGATGTAATCGCAATTAGATATTTTGTAGGTAAGGCAGAATAATAATTCTATATAACTATAAATAACTTTTTTGAAAGCAAAAACCTCATTGATAACTCGGTAACTCTATTTTGTAAAGACAACAAAAAGTTAATATGCCAAACTTATGTTCATATTTGTAAAAGAATAATGCAAAAACGTATGAAATAAAAGACCAGTCCGTGTATACTCTTAACATTGTGCTGTATGATATCTATTTGAAACTATTGACATTCATGTTAAAATAGAAATAACTATGTATTGCAAAGCTAATAGAACAAAAATTGTGGCGCCATCTACTGTGGCATAGTCACGCTGAGCAAAATGAAGTGACACTCTGTTAATGCAAAAGAAATGTATTTTCCCCACAACAAAATATTGCAGAATTTTTTGTAAATAAAATAATATACCGATTTATTTCTAACATGCAGTTATTATGGATATAAATATATAGAATATATGTATATTATTTGTATTATTTAATATGTGTATGTATGTATATGTAAATATTACACACAAAAAATACAACATCAAACGTTATATTATAAAAATTTATTTTGCTAAATTTACATTGTTTTCTTTTTATTAACAACTAAGTATTATAGCTTAGATGCTGGTGAATTTTTACTCCCTTTATATTAACTCGTAGTGTCTGCTTGTCGAAAAAAATTTGGATCGATTTTAACCCCTTTACCGTGACCCAATCGATCTGAAACGTTGCAGGCAGGCTCGTCACAATGACAGAAATGATCTAGTAAATTTTTTTAGTGATGCCAAAACAATGGAAACTTTTAAATTTTTCTACCAGAGTTGACAAAAAAAATGTACAAAGGGTTAGTTTTTATTATATTATTACCACAACGACCACAAAAACAACAAGTCCAGCTATGACAACAATACAACATTTAGAATAACAACAAGAACAATATAGAAACATCATATTTTTCATTTTTTTTTTTTTACTTTTTCAGAGATTTTCCTGGACCTGTTCCACCAATTTTATTGATTTTTGAAATAAAAATCTTTCCATGAATTTGTTGAATCATTCTCACTAAAAATGATCACCTTAGCTATCCTATTGAGGGCGTGATCGTGACAAGAACAACATAGAAAATTTTATTTTTTCAAGACTTTTTTTAGTTCTTTATTCAAATCTCGAGCCCTAATTGACCGATTTGGACGATTTCAAACAGCAAACTTCTCAGGATGTTAGTGAATGATTTTTTATGTCAACGAGCACCCTAGCTGCCCGATTGATGCCGTCATCGTGATTTCCACAGACGGACAGACGGACAGACGGACATCGCTATATCAACTCCGGTTGTTATAAGGATCACAAATATATATATTTTATGGGGTCCAAAATTTTTTTTCTAATTATTACAAACGGAATGACAAACTTATATATACCCTCTGCACACTGGAGTGGAGGGTATAAAAATGGACCAATCCTGACCTTATTTGATAAAGTAACTTATGTTTTGCAGAAACATACACAAACCACATTTGAAAAAAATCTGTGCAATATTTAGCAATATTTAATAGTTTTACGTGAAGATTGGAAAGCAGTTTTATATGGGAGCTGTGACTAAGAATTGCCCTATAGGGTTTATTTTCATACTACTAATTAATGGGTGTAATAAGTACACACAAACCCAATTTGACCGAGATCTATATGATAATTTGGATATTATGGCAATTTAAGTCGATCTCATATGGGTCATTTGTAAGCGGACTAGGTCTGTACCTGAACCGATGTTCATAGATGGTCGATAGAAGCTTATATACCAAATTTCATCGAAATATATTCTTATTTGCGACCTGTAGTTTGATTACAATGTTTACATGGACACACAGACGGACGGACGGACGGACAGACGGACATCGCTAAATCAACCACATAGTGGCATAGGGTATAACAAATTTTTATACTGCAAAGAGCAGCCAATTTTTATTCATTTGTGACACATCGTAATTTTGATCAGATTAATCCTCACTTCATCCGTCCGCCTCCCAGAACATTTTCAGTTTCGAAATGTAAGGATAAAGATCATGTGTTGATTTTACTATTCTTGTTTATATTAATTTTAAATGTCTACTTACAAGCCAGAAGTATAGAAGAGTTTTCATTATATTATGTAGCATAAAAGAGTTAAAGCACAAGACACAGCTTAACGTATCTAAGAAATGAAAAAAAGTAAATAAAAATAAATTCACGTTTTCGCATCATCTATGACATAGAAAAGAGAGTGTTTGTCGATACAAAATATGAGAATCTTTCCAAACAACTTCTTAGTAAGGAAGCCGCCAATAATACGAATTTCTTTTTGATAATAACATAAGTTCGTTGGACAGCTTCGTTTTTTGAGAAAACCTTTTTTTTCTCTAGTTTTTTTTTGTATGGTTGCTACAACAATGAGATACAAAACAAATGAAATACCGTCAAATATTAAAGCTGCGCTCAATATAAAAACGAACCATATTCGATAAACAGAAACCATTTATTCGCAAATTGTCAATACGATCGAATCGAAGTTAATGAAATCTAATAAAAATCAATAAAAACATTTTTCTTTTTAATTTTACAAGAAGGCATTAAATTCTTTATAGTGTTAGAAATAATAAAAAAAAAAACATCAAAAAAGAAAAATATTATGGTGATATTTCTAAACAGATATTATTATTAAACAAATAAAATTGTGTGGAAGAAGTGTTTAAAAGCATTAATAACATTTTGGAAGTAGACTGTCGAATATGTCCTTGTGTGTATAACAAAGGACTCTTTTTTTAATAAACAAAAACTTTTACCGGATTTCCGATAAATTTCATATCTTAATTTCACGTTAATGAAATACCGAAATAATCGTGGCACAATACTCCAAATACAATTCAGAACATTTTTGGTGAGAAAACAATACTGGCATAGAAAACGGTGCTTTCAAGACGGTAAGTTATTCAAAATTTTCGCAGTTTCTTTTAAATTTATAATAATATTTGAAATAATTATAAATGACAGCTTAAAGTTTTTGCTTCAGAGGTGTTTGCTTTATAATAAAATAAAATACTGAAAATATTTGGTGTTTCTGAATTACGAAATTATATACTTATAAAATCAATTCTTTGGAATATTAAAAATATTTTAATGCCAATAGAAAATGTTAGTGTTTCTGTATTATGATATAAAATAAATGCAATACAATGGAAACTTTTAACAAAATATATTTTGGACGACTTGAACTGTAAATACAAAAATTTGGTTCATACAATTAAAAACTCTTTTATTAATGTTTGTTTTATTTATTTAAAAAAGAAAAAAAAATTTAACATAAAATAGCTTAACTTTAGAAGAATAAAGCAAAGCATTAATTTTATGATGTTCACAAAACATTGGAAACCTTTAATACAAAAATTTAAAACTTTCCCTCTATCTTTGGTTCCAATATTTTGTTGGGTATTCATTATTTTTTAGTACTGCTTTCCAACGCCGAAACACGGAGTCATTTGCATTGTTGATGATATCTATTAAATTTTAAATTGCTGCTCTGAATTAACTGCCTCTATGAGATCTGTCTTTTCTGTATAATTTCGTGCCCGTATTTTGCGATCCACAATTTCCCAAAGATATTCTGTGGAATTGAGATATACATTAGATTGTCGTCACTCGATTATAACTTTGGAGATGTATATAGGGTCAATGTCATGTTAGAATTTCCAGACCAAGGGCATATTTTCCTCCGCGTAGTTAGAATATCTTTTACTATAATAATTCGACCCATTCCTTGCGCCGAAAAGCAACCCCATACCATAACATAGCCACCACCAAACTTAACAGTTTAATTTTTATATTTTGGGTTTAGTTTTTTTTCCCATTGGAAAACATTCTTCCATCATGGCCTCTTAACTAAACCATTTGAAAAGAGAACTATTCCAATTCCATCTAACCAGTTCACGTGTTCTTTAGCAAAATTTATGCGAGCCAGACGCTTTTTCTCTGATATCAGTGATTTCTGCACAGGACTATAACAACCAAGATCAGCCTCAACTATTTACTGGGAAACAGTTTGAGCACATAATTTTAGTTTCAGATTATTAATGACATTGGACATTTTTTAAGTTCTCTTGCTATTAAATTATCCACCTTTGACTCGTTTTATGGCGCTTGCCGCTTAAATGTTGACTCGTCACCGTACGTACCTCTTTCGCCATATTTTTGGATAATTTTTGAAATTATAGATTTATTCATAGAATATATATCAGAAATTTCTTTTGCCTAAGACCAGCAGTAAAATTATCAATTTTTTTTTTTTTTTTTTTTATAACGTTTATTTAAGCATAATTAATATAATGAAACTAAAAATAAACAAATAGTGTATATTTACATTTTGTTATACATAGTCCCATATTCGGGTGCTCAAGTATATTTTTACTCTCAAATACACACTTTTTCCGTTCAATTTAAATTTTTTAAAAATCAAACTCAATTTTTTTCAAAGCAACTTCAATTTTATTCGGAACAAATTAAATTATTTTCGACACATATTCATTTTTTTTTTATTTTAAATTCTATTTTTTTTTTTTTTTAGAATTAAATTTTATATTTTTCAAATTCAATTTTTTTCACTTCAAATTAATTTTTCCACGAATTCAATATGTAAAGATTTAAAAACCTGTTTTTTTTTCTTTTATTCGTGATTCGTGGAAAATATTTTCCAGTATTATAAATAACACAATAATAGAAAAGGAATCACGAATAAAAGAATGAATGTATTTTAGTACATTCATTAATCGGTGTTTTTATTATTGTACTGGAAAATATTTTCCAGTATTATAAATAACACAATAATAGAAAAGGAATCACGAATAAAAGAAAATAAACAGGTTTTTAAATCTTTACATATTGAATTCGTGGAAAAATTAATTTGAAGTGAAAAAAATTTAATTTGAAAAATATAAAATTTAATTCTAAAAAAAAAAATAGAATTTAAAATAAAAAAAAAATGAATATGTGTCGAAAATAATTTAATTTGTTCTGAATAAAATTGAAGTTGCTTTGAAAAAAATTGAGTTTGATTTTTAAAAAATTTAAATTGAACGGAAAAAGTGTGAATTAGAGAGTAAAAACCTAATAAAATATTTAATTTTTTTTTTAATTGTTTATGGTCTTTACACAACTTAAGAGTATTTGTAGATAATACAAATGATATGTAATGAAAAAATTTTGAGAAAAAAATTAGTCGTAAAATTATCAATTATTCTGGTATCTAACGCTTCACAAAACATTATTATTTATTATTTTACAATAATTAATTATAAGATTAAAAGATTCAAAAATACAATTGTGTTTAAAAAACCGTTGAAAGAAATTGTCAGAAACTATAAATATTTATATAACGGTTGAGATTTCATACAATTTCCTTCATGCCATCATCCATTTATATTGCTTTAATCAACTTTGGTAGAGATGTTTAAAAGTTTCCATTGTTTTGGCATTACTAAAAAATACTTTTTTTTTTGTTTGTCTATTTTTGTTTTTATTTTTATTTTTTTATTTCTATTTTTTTTAATTTTATATTTGTAATAAATTTATTATCTTTCGAAGGAGAACACGCCAAAGAGTGATTTCGCCAAAACAAAATTGGCAAATTTAGAATTTTGTAAAAGTTTCCAATGTATTTCCATTCACTTTATGTATATTATAAAATAAAATCTTTTATATAATTATATTAATTGTATTTTCGAACGACTTTGATTTAATAAAACCAAATATTGTTAATTGAAATTCGAAATAGATGGCGCAACGAAATTTAAAAAATTTCGAAATTACTTGCATATTTAGATAAAAAATACGCCATTACATTTTTGGAGCTTGAATAATATTTAATTTTTCAAAAATTGTTTCTGCCTGGACAATTAAATCTTACTTTTATTTGATTTAATAAATTCTATTTATACCCTATACCACTATGTGGTTTGGGTATAATGACTTTGTGCTGCTGTTTGTAACAACCAAAAATATTTGACCTAGACCCATCTTTAATTATACCGATCGAATCAGAATCACTTTCTGAGTTGATTTAACAATGTCCGTCCGTCCGTCCGTCCGTCCGTCCGTCCGTTCGTCTGTGTGTCCATTTAAAGCTTGTAATCAAACTGCAGGTCGCAAATATGAAAATGTTTTGATGAAATTTGGTATATAAGCTTTTATCGGCCATGGGATGAACGCTATTGAAATTGGTGAGAATCGGTCCATGTTCAGACCTAGCCCCCATACAAATTACCCATATGAAATCGACATAAATTGCCATAAGATGCAAATTGTCATATAGATCTTACTCAAATTGGGTTTGTATGCCTTCATTACATCCACTAATGAGCAGTCCAAAAATGATCCCTTTGACCCCATATAGAGCTGCTTCCCGATCTTCAGTTAAATCTATTAAAAAACAAAAATATTGCACTGATTCTTCTCAAATTTTGTTTGTACATATTTTTGCAAAATACAAGAGACTTTACCAAACATGATCAGGATCGGTCCATTTTTGGACCTAGCCCCTTTATAGATATAGCATCCGATAGGAACTTTTTTATATCTGCAGCCAAAAAAATTAATAAAAATCCCACTCAAATTTGGTTTTTGCTTATTTTCTATGTCCAGTTAGTTGGGCCTAAGAGATAGGGTTTCTAAACGCATGGTATAGGGTATCGTATAGTCGGTCTAGACCGACTATAATTTTCTTACTTGTTTTGTATTAAAAGAATTTAAAGCCCAAGTGATTAAAAAAATAATACTACTACTTTACTGGTTTAAAATCTAAGTCTGATCTTAAAAAGTTAACGACAATTTGTTTATAAACATTTAAATATTTAACTGTTTCATCCTTTAACCGTATTAAATCATAAAATGCTAAAAGAAAAATTGAATTTTAAGAATTTTTTTTATTCATTGACTCGTCACTTAAAATCTTATAACTAATTCTTCAAACATTCTTTCAATAATGAAGTTGACTTTAGGAAAGAAAATATTAAAATTTTATTGTTGCACTTACATTGCACATATAACAAATATAAGCAAAAAAAATATCAAATCCCAACGTTGAAAAACTTGCCAATTTTAAAAATTTTCGTTATTTTTTAATTGTTTACTTTAATATAATTACATCTATTAATGTTATAAAATTAATTATACTTAATTAGTAAACTAACATCAACTAATTATATTAATAATATATTTTATTTATTGATAAACATTAACTCGAAAGGGGATAACATGATATGACTTTAACAACAACATTAATTCTTAAAAAGAATATATATTATATATATATATTTAGATATTACTTATGTTAATATGTATGTATTGAGATGACATATTTATAAATTAATTTATAATTTGTGATATTTCACACTTTATAAAAATAAAGGCGTTAAGGCTAATTAAGTCTAATTAATTAAGTGTAAATTAAGTGTAATGTGAATGTTTTAAAACTCAATCGAGTTATCAATACTTTAGAAAAAAACAAGTAAGAAAATTATAGTCGGTCTAGAACGACTATACGATACCCTATACTATTGTTTACAGATCCTATCTCTTCGGTCCAACTAATTTGATATGGAAAATAAGCATAACCCAAATTTGAGTGGCATTGTTATTATTTTTTTGGCTGCAGATATGAAAAAGTTCATATCGGGTGCTATATTTATATGGGGACTAGGTCGAAAAATGGACCAATCCTGACCATGTTTGGTAAAGTCACTTATATCTTGAAAAAATATATACAAACCAAATTTGAGAAACATCTGTGCAATATTTTTGTTTTTTGATAGATTTAAGTGAAGATCGGGAGCAGCTCTATATAGGGCCTGTGACTAAGAACTAAGAACTAGGTATTATATTTGGAGTACTGTTTAACGGATATAATAAATACATACAAAACCAATTTGACTGAGATCTATATGATAATTCGGATCTTATGGCAAGTTATGACGATTTCATAGGGGTCATTTGCATGGGGACTAGGTCTGAACATAAGCCAAATTTCACCAGTTTTAATAGCGTTCATCCCATGGCCAATAAAAGCTTATATGCCGAACTTCATCAAAATATGCGACCTGTAGTTCGATTCGATTACAGACGGACGGACAGACGGACGGACGGACATCGCTAAATTGACTCAGAAAGTGATTCTAAGTCGATCAGTATAATAAAAGATGGATATAGGTGAAATATTTTTGGTAGTTACAAACAGCAGCACAAAGTCATTATACCCAAACCACATAGTGGTATATGGTATAAGAATGTGTTTGTTAAATGACGCTGGCGGCTGGTGGCTCCAATTGTCCAGCATGTCCCATTTCCGATAATTGCGAAATGAAAATTTTGTGTTGTTATTAATGCCTGGTTTTCACTATGTCATATAATCTGACAACAAACGATTGCCTCAACTGACATCTCGTAATTTTCTATTCATTACGTATTTATTACATCTTATAAACGAACAAAAAATCCGGCTGTCAAACACAAACAACATGCTGGCAATTTCATTTCAGATGTCAAATGTTGCCAGGGGTTGTAAATGACAAGACATTAAAACCCGTTTTCATACAACTGACAATAATTGACAACAATTGCCATTGAAAATGACATAATGAAAACCAGGCATAAGAAAGGTTTTAAAAGCTTAAAGATAAAGCGGAAAAATAATTTGAAGTAGCTTTTTAGAAGCAGGACAAAACATAATGCGCGTCTGCAAGCTTCCTCTCTTACGAGCTTGTAAAATTGTAAAAACAGATAGTTTAAATTTTATAAAATCAAGAATGTTTCTTTTGAAATTCTTAAAACTCAAATTTGGCTACGGATCAAATATAATATTTTTATACTCTATATCACTATGTGGTCAGGATAAATGAGCTTGTGCTGATGCTTTATTTACATCTTTTATTACACAGATCGACTCATATTCATATCTATTCTCATATCATATTCTAGTCGATTTAGCGATGTTGGTTTCTCCGTCCGTCCGTCTGTCCGTCCGTCTGTCCGTCTGTCCATCTATGTGTCCATATAAACTTTTAAATCCAACTACAGGTCGCAAATATTAATATATTTCCACGAAATTTGGCATGTAAGCTTCTATCAGATATAAGATGGACGCTATTGTTGAAAATTGGTTCATATTCAAATTAAGCCCCATACAAATGACCCCTATGAGATCGACTTAAATTGCCATAATATCCAAATTATCATATAGATCTCGGTCGAATTGGATTTGTGTATGTTTGTTACAACCATTAATCAGTAGTCCAAAAATAAATCCTGTAGGACAACTTTTTGTTATAGTCCCCACATAAACCTACTTCCCGATTTTTACTTAAATCTATCAAAAAACAAAACTATTGCGCAGATTTTTCTCATATTTGGTTTATATATATAAAAATAAGTGACTTTATCAAATATGTTCTCATGATCGGTCCATTCCTTGACCTAGTCTCCATATAAATATAGCATTCGATATGAACTTTTTCATATCTGCGGGCAAAAAAAAAAATAAAAAATAATAACAGTACTACTCAAAATACTTGGTATAGGGTATCGTGTAGTAATTAAATTTATTTTTCATATAATCTTACGAAATAATATTTAAACAAAAATAATATCAATTTTATTTTCGTGTCCAGCTTTTCCCGAATATCTTTAATCAAGCTTTTGACGGTCGTATTTGTTATGGCTTTGCTCCATTTTCTTTGAACATTTTTTATGTTATTGACACTTTTTTTAATATTCTTTGAATTGCTTTCTTTTAGAGCCCATTATCTCTCAATTGGCCGAAATTGTGGCACGTTTGGTAGATTGATGCTTTTTTATGTCCAATTCTTCATTATTTTCCCAGAACAAATTTAAAGTTGTGGCAGCGTAATGAGCTGAAGCTAAATTATTTCAAAATAAAGTAGGCCCATCTTATGTTTGCCTAAAATTAATTAATATCATTTCTAAGCACTATTCTATTTACACTTGTGGATTAATAGTTCCAGTTATTATTAATGAAGATGACTTTTTGGCGCATTGACAAATAGCCTGTCAGACAAAATGTTGCTAACCACACTTTTCAACGCCAATAAAAATTTCCTAATCTAGAAGTATCTCACCATTAACATTAGCAATGACACATGCAAGAGATAATAGTATTTTCATAGCTAAGTATTAAAAATATACACTCACAAATTTTCAGGATCATACAAATTAGTATTGAGAATCTGCATGGGGTTATAAATCTGTAAGGGATTATAGAAATTATTTTATTCTTTTTAGTTCGTTTATAAAACGTGGTATATTGAAAGTTTTATTATTATACTACTCCAGATATATAATGATAAATATTTGTTTTGTATGGGAGATGCCACACTTACTGCGCCGATCTCGTTAGTTTTTAGTTCAAATACTCATATTATTTAGTAACTAATGTACTTGTATAAAGTTTCAGGACTATGCTAATATAATACTCCAAATATATAATTATAAATATTTACTTCGTATGGGAGGCGTATTGCAAATAGGTCCATTCCCGCTCATTTTTATTACGCCCACTAATAAAGGGTCCGCCATCTAACGTTTTCTTTTCACGCTTGAACAACGCTGGGAAATATTGCGATATTACTTTGAAAATCATGGTAATGTTGCAGAATGTGTGCGAAAATTGCGTACTGATTTTGGAAGAAGAGAAGCACCGTCAGCTCCGTATGTTCGTTATCTTGTGAAAAAAGTGAAAGAAACTGGCATCCTCATCGATAAACCAAAGCGTGAAAAGACAAAAACAGTGCGTACACCCGAGAATATTGCTGCTGTGGTAGAAAGTGTGCGTGAAGCGCCATAAATATCAATTCACCGTCGTTCTCAAGAATTGAACATTTCGGAGGCATCATTGAGACGAATTTTGCATAAAGACCTTGGTATGACGCCATACAAAGTCCAATTGGTTCAGGAGTTGAAGCCAACTGACCATCCACTGCGTTTTCGCTTCGCTAAGTGGGCCTGCGATCGACTTACAGAAGATGCCGATTTGGCCAAAAAAAAAATCATCTTTTCAGATGATGCTCATTTTGATCTTGGCGCGTATGTAAACAAGCAAAATTGTCGCATTTGGGGCACAGAAAACCCGCACGCATACATTGAAAAGCCGATACACCCAAAACGAGTCACTGTTTGGTGCGGATTTTGGTCCAGAGGCATAATTGGGCCATTTTTCTTCGAAAATAAGCAAGGGGTGGCCGTTACAGTCAATGGCGATCGTTATCGGGACATGTTGAACGAATTTTTGTTCACAAAAATTGAGGAGGAGGATATTGGCAACATTTGGTTTCAACAGGACGGCGCTACGTGCCACACAGCCGAAGCTACACTCGACGTTTTGCGCCCTGTTTTTGAAGATCGCATTATCAGCCGCAGAGCTGATGTCGTTTGGCCACCTCGGAGCTGCGATTTGACACAGTTGGACTATTATTTGTAGGGTGCCCTCAATGATAAGTGTTACGCCAACAAGCCAGAGACAATTGACGCTTTAAAGGACAATATTCGTGAAGCCATTGGTGAAATACAGCTGCACACAATCGATAATCTTAAAAATTGGACCGATCGTGTAGGATACTGCATGGCCAGCCGAGGCAGCCACTTGAATGAAATTAGTTTCCATTATTAACCGGAAGGATTGTACCTTCAAATAAAAAAGAAATTTGAGATAATATTCAGTAGTTTTTTTTTTATAGCATTTTCAAAAGAAAAAAAGTTATTTGGCGGACCCTTTATTAGGAACTTATTGACCCACACAAAATTTCAATGCCCTTGCTGACATAGTACTCCCACTATATGATGTTAAATATTTACTATGTGTGGGTTATGCCACGCTCACTTGCTCCATCATGCGCAGTTTTGAATCAGCTATTCATAGTACTCGTGATATAGTTCGATTTTGACAAATAGCCCGCCAGAAAAGATATTTCGAGTAAAACTTTCAAATGCTAATAGAATTTAGTATCTCTCTTTTAGAAGCAGTATAATATTGAGGAGCTGGAAGTCTGCTTTGACGTACGTTTTATCATCCATAACAACGTAGCAATTTTTATTTCCTAAAAGATCATATAACTTTTTTGATCTAGTCTTATTGACTTTCTTTTGATTTCCTAAGATTTTTTAGTACCTTTGGTTTCTTTAGGGATTTTAAGCCATGACATTTTTCCCCATTTTCACTGCAACATCACTGATAGACATATTTCTGGTTTTGGTAATGACTTGAATAATTTTCTCTATTATTGGTACAGTACTTCTTGTCATTTACAAGACTTTTGCAATGAAATTTACTGCTCGGTTTGAGTTTACCTTCCATTTGTCAACACTTAATTTTCTTAGTTCGAATTCATTCATCTTTCCCTGCTATCTCACATCACACTGCAACTGTGAAATCGTTGTGTACGTATTATCAACGAAAAATTGTTCGAATTAGTCGAATATATCGCCATTATATTTTGTGTTCACACATTTGACTGCAATCTCATTTTTTATACCCTATACCACTATGTGGTTTGGGTATAATGACTTTGTGCTGCTGATTGTAACAACCAAAAATATTTGACCTAGACCCATCTTTAATTATACCGATCGAATCAGAATCACTTTCTGAGTTGATTTAACAATGTCCGTCCGTCCGTCTGTGTGTCCATGTAAAGCTTGTAATCAAACTGCAGGTCGCAAATATGAATATATTTTGATGAAATTTGGTATATAAGCTTTTATCAGCCATGGAATAAACGCTATTGAAATTGGTGAGAATCGGTCCATGTTCAGACCTAGCCCCCATACAAATTACCCATATGAAATCGACATAAATTGCCATAAGATCCAAATTGTCATATAGATCTTACTCAAATTGGGTTTGTATGCATTCATTACATCCACTAATGAGTAGTCCAAAAATGATCCCTTTGACCCCATATAGAGCTGCTTCCCGATCTTCACTTAAATCTATTAAAAAATAAAAATATTGCACTAATTCTTCTCAAATTTTGTTTGTACATATTTTTGCAAAATACAAGACACTTTACCAAACATGATCAGGATCGGTCCATTTTTGGACCTAGTCCCTTTATAGATATAGCATCCTATATGAACTTTTTCATATCTGCGGCCAAAAAAATAATAAAAATCCCACTCAAATTTGGTTTTTGCTTATTTTCAATGTCCAGTTAGTTGGCCTAAGAGATAGGGTTTCTAAACGCATGGTATAGGGTATCGTATAGTCGGTCTAGACCGACTATAATTTTCTTACTTGTTTAAAAATGTTGTCGAAGCGTAAACTTGAAAAAATTTGCGAATTTTTTTTTCACTACTTCCACCATCATACCCATCTCTTTTGCTATATTTTCATAGGCATTGTTCTTTAAATCCTTGCGCCTGTATGAATTACTGCTCATATCCCACAAAAGAGGGTGGGAATGATATAAATTAATTAATTTTAAAATATTTTCTTGGCTGAGTTTGGCGTCCATATTCACTTTCTGTTTTTTTTAATAGAGTTACCGAGTTTACTATATAGGCACATGTCAGAGGGAAAATGTTAACATTTATTATTATTAGTATTATCTTAATAATAGTTAATAATATTTATGCTCTATAACTAACAAACTTGCGTTTTTATATGCGCATTTCAAGAAATAAATCATAATAATAGATTTAACAAGTTAAAACTCTAATTACAATTTTGCAGAATCCAGTAAATTTGTATTAAATTTATAACAGGGTAACATTATTCATCGTTAGTGGCAGCCATTACTCGCACGAAAAATTTGGTGGCATTAGTGTGACCACTGCGGAAAATGTGTGTGTATTAGTAAAAAAATGTGAATGTATTGAGTTTTTCGAACTTGCAGTGTGATGTGTGATAGAGGTTTGCTCAAAAACAATCACTCCAAACAGTTAAAATGTAAACAAAAGACTATTTTTGTGGGTTACTGAATATTTTGGCTTAAAATTAAAAGTAGGCTTTGAATTTTGCGAATTTATAATGAAACACTCCTTAATTTTTCTAAGTGGAAACTCGTCAAATAAAAATCATGACTTTTACTAGGATATGTTATAAAATACGCAAAAATAAAAATATCTCTCTTACATTTACACGACCACTGTAACATACGGATGCTTCACTTCCCAAATCGATTAGCTCCACTTTCTGATTTATTTTGAAAGTCAAAGCGCTTTATTGACTGCTAATTGTGTATATTAAAATTTAAAATTTCTCTAATAACACAGTGCAACAGCCATTCTGGGGGGAGAGAAATTCAAAGTCATGGTAAAAGTACTAGGCGGGTATAGTAAAACTTCCAAAAGGTTTGGCGTTCCCTGGCCAAACTCTTTTTGATGTGCTTTTATATTTATACCGTATACCACCATGTGGTTTGGGTATAATGACTTTGTGCTGCTGTTTGTAGCTACCAAAAATATTTGACCTAGACACATCTTTTATTATACCGAGTCGATTTAGCGACATCCGTCCGTCCGTCTGATTGTCCATGTAAACTCTGTAATCAAACTACAGGTCGCAAATATGAATATATTTTGGTGAAATGTGGTGTATAAGCTTTTATCGGCCATAGGATGAACGCTATTAAAATTGGTGAAATTCGGTCCATGTTCAGACCTAGTCCCCATTCAAATGGCCCCTATAAAATCGACATAAATTGCCATAAGATCCAAATTATCATATATATCTCAGTCAAATTGGGTTTGTATGTGTTTATTATATCCATTAATCAGTAGTCCAAAAACAATCCCTATAGGACAATTAGTCATAGGCCCCATATAGATCTGCTTCCGAATCTTCACTTAAATCTATCAAAAAACAAAAATTTGTACAAATTTTTCTCAAATTTTGTTTGTATTTATTTTTTCAAAATATAAGTGATTTACCAAATATGGTCAGTATCGGTCCATATTTCGATCTAGTTCCCATATAAAAATAACATCCGATATGAACTTTTTCATATCTTTAGCCAAAAAAAATCAATAAAAATGCCACTCAAATTTGGTTTATACTTATTTTCTATATCGAATTAGTTGAACCGAAGAGATAGGGTCTCTAAACCATGGTATAGGGTATTGTATAGTCGGTCTAGACCGACTATAATTTTTTACTTGTTTTTAGTTATCTTCATGTTTGTTTGCTTAGTTTTTCAGCTATAATTCAAAAACAATTGATGATTTCTCATTTCATTCTTCAGCAAAGTTGAACTAATTTTATCAAATGAAATCTTTAAAATAAATTTATTTACCCCCCTGCTCCCTTATTTTTTAAATCAATTTTAACAACAAAATATCATATTCAGGGCGTATGATTATTATTTATTAGTAGAGTGGGTGAATTGTATACGTATGAGTGATATTTTTAGTATTAAATCAAACATACATCAGTATTGTTAATTCTGTTATTTGCATCCATAGATATAATAATAAAACTGATTTATTTAAGCCTTAGCTTCAAACGCCAAACCCTTTGCAGGTTTTAATGTACTGGCCTAGTGCTTTCGCCCTGATTTGGAATTACTTACCTGCCAGGCAATGCTCCACAGTGTAATAAGGAATAACGCCATTAACACCTCTTTATTGTTAAAGGAACTAGTTTTGAAGTTAACTTTAAAATTTTCATAAATAGTAAGTTAAGTGGATCAATTCAAAATTTTTTGATATTTTTAAAAAACGAGAAAGACAGGTACAGTAACTACCCCATCTTTTTAACTGATATGTCTTAAAATATCCGAGAAAATGTGTACCAAAGAAATCACAATTTGTTTCTTTGGGGCATTTCTATAGGGATCTTTTACCATAATGTTGTTACAATGTATATTATATACCGATATAAACCAATGTGGTTAAAATATCTTTGAAAATATGGCTAGTACAAACAAAAGTCTAAATGGGTCATATAGTATATTAAGCAGTGGTCGTGAAAGGTTTTAAATACCGGAATAATAACTGAAAATTAGTTTGCCTGTTTTCTTTTTTTACATTAAACATAAAAAATTAATGATTACAAAATTATTGCCAACCGTATTGCGATGAAGTTAATAACCGAATTTTGTGTTGAGTTTAATTGAAATTCTATATTCCCAACACTAAATATTTTATTACAATAGAAAAGGTTAGTTAATATAGTCGAAAATTTAGTTGTTAAATTTTAGAACAATTCTGTTTCTGTATGTAACAATTAAATGTTTGAAAGACGGGCTTAAAATATATCCAGTTTTATAAAATTTGCAAAGACATAACTATATCTTCATTTATAGTAATAATGATTTAAATTGTGGCAATTCCCACTGAAACCCTCAAAGCATAATGGATAATTTTTTAATAAGATGTCGCACATGCGTCATCGAGCGTGAAGGTAATTGAAATTCAATTATTCTTAAAATCCATTAAATATTCTTATGTATTACGCTTCCAAATGAATAAAAAAATATAATTTATATGAATTAAAAAAAAATATATGTATTTGCCAACAGACACCTTGAACATTAAAATAACTTTTAACTTTAATATTCGATGGCAATTTTCGTAAATCTATTAGAAATTATTGAACTTGAGCCGAAATTAATGAATTATTTTTAAGAAATATTTATAAATAGTGGAAATATATAAAAACTATTAAATCATTTGTATCCAGATATCAGTTGAATTGCGGCCTTTAGTTATGGTGTAAGTTGACACACAGATAAGCAGACAGACAGACGGATGGGCATTAGTTTATCGACACAGAAATTGATTCACATTGTAGGTCAAATATATTTTGTACCTAACATATCAGCATCAATGAGTGGTACACAAGGCGTAATGTAAAACAAACTAATGACCGTCAATAGACTTTAATTTACACATAGCGATTGACATGATAACTGTTTATAACGAAAAAAATTCTTATTACAATTTAATCAAAGAAATAATAAAATTGAATTAAAAATGTTCCATACAAAACAATCAACAGCAATAAAAAATTAATCAATGTAAATTACTGTTAACGAACAGGCGTCTGTAATAATATGTGCTAAGAAATGTAAAATTACGTGCAGACAAACATTAAAATATTAGATGCGTTCCTTTACTTCTCGGCTAAAGTTTGCTTGCAAAACGGGCAAACAATTTTCTCACGAATAAATAAATACGAAAACTTTTTATAGGAAATAAACTTTTAAACAAGAAAAAATGTAAAGAACATTTTTATACCCATACTATGAGTACTGTGTGGTGAGGGTGATATCATTATACCCGATACCACTATGTGGTCTGGGTATAATGACTTCGTGCTGCTGATTGTAACTACCAAATATATTTGACCTAGACCCATCTTTTATTATACCGATCGGCTCAGAATCACTTTCTGAGTCGTTTTTAGCGATGTCCGTCCGTTTGTGTGTCCATGAAAACCTTGTAATCAAACTACAGGTCCCAAATATGAATATATTTTGATAAAATTTGGTATATAAGCTTTTACTGGCCATAGGATGAACGCTATTGAAATTGGCATAAACGAATTTGAGTGGGATTTTTATTAATTTTTTTGGCTGCAGATATAAAAAAGTTCATATCGGATGCTATATCTATATGGGGACTTGGCCCAAAAATGGACCGATCCTGACCATGTTTGGTAAAGTCTATTGCATTTTGATAAAATATATACAAAAAAATTTTGAGAAGAATCAGCGCAATATTTTTGTTTTTTGATAGATTTAAGTGAAGATCGGGAAGCAGCTCTATATGGGGCCTATGACCAAGAGTTGTCCCATAGGGATCATTTTTGGACTACTGATTAAAGGATATAATAAACACATACAAACCCAATTTGACTTAGATTTATGTGATAATTTGGATCTTATGGCAATTTATGTTGATTTCATAGGGTTCATTTTTATGGGGGCTAGGTCTGAACATGAACCGATTCTCACCAATTTCAACAGCGTTCATCCTATGGCAGATGAAAGCTTATGTACCAAATTTCATCAAAATATATTCATATTTGCGACCTGTAGTTCGATTACAATGTTTACATGGACACACAGACGGACGGACGGACGGACATCGTTAAATCGAATCAGATAGTGATTCTGATTTAGCGATTTAGCGATGTCCGTCCGTCCGTCTGTGTGTCCATGTAAACCTGTAAGCAGACTACAGGTAGAAAGTATGAATACATTTTGATGAAATTTAGTATATAAACCTCTATCGGGCATAGGATGAACGCTATTGAAATCGGTGTAATTCGGTCCATGTTCAGACCTAGTCCCCATACAAATGGCTTCTATGAAATCGACATAAATTGCCATGAAATCTAATTTATCATTTAGATGTCAGTCAAATTGGGTTTGTATGTATTTATTATATCCATTAAGCAGTAATCCAAAAATAATTCTTATAAGACAATTCTTGGTCATAGGCCCCATATAGAGATGTTTCTCGATCTTCACTTAAATCTATCAAAAAACAAAAATATTGCACAGATTTTTCTCAAATTTGGTTTGTATATATTTTTTCAAAATATAAGTGACTTTACCAAATATGTTCAGGATCGGTCCATATTTCGATCTAGTTCCCATATAAATGTAGCACCCGATATGAACTTTTTCATATCTGTAGCCAAAAAAATTAATAAAAATGCAACTCAAATTTGGTTTATGCTTATTTTCTATATTCAATTAGTTGGTCCGAAGAGATAGGGTCTCGAAACCACGTTATAGAGTATCGCATAGTCGGTCTAGATCGACTTTAATTTTCTTACTTGTTTTGTATCGCCAGACAAAAATTAATCACAAATTTTGTTTATGATCATTTTCTCTATCCAATTAGTTGAAACATATTGTATACGCTATCGTATAGTCAGTATAGATGGATCATAATTTTCTTGATTGTGAAATAAAATTTGTGTTGCAAACATAAAACAGCTGGTGTATTCTAAAAACCTTCTCATAATTGCTTCAATAGCTCTTTGCATAGAAAGTTACCATCGGAATTTTTCTTGACAGCGCACATTGGGTTGAACTGTGCCCAAAGTGGCGCTTAATTGAAATTTTAGAATTAAGTTTTTGCCATAATGATTGGTATCGAATAATACTAGATAAAATTCTACACCAATATTTAAAATTTGAACCATCTAAGTTGTTTACATCATCCGTAGTGAGCTGTCAAAGTTAGCTAATTATTGCTGTTTTCTTACAAAGTGAAAAATTGAAATTTGATAAAAAGCAGTGCTTACTTTTTTAAATTTAAAATTAATAAAGTTAAACTTTTATGATGGAACCTTTAACTTTAGGTATTTAAGTGTATAAAAAATGATTTTGTGTTTATAAAAATATGTGTGGAAATATTTTTAATATTTTTTCAAAAAAACTCTAAAATCGGGGTATTTTCCATATATGATGGACCAGAAGTAACAAGGTAGTAAAGTGGCGGCTTTGAAGTTGTGTTTTTTGAAAAGTATGGGATTTCTACTTGATATTACAAACAAAATTTGCCTCTTTGTCGCCCCGTTTTAAGATGTTAATAATTTTATGTAAAAAGTCTTGTTTTCAAAATTCCTTTATTTACCATAGCCACAGTGTTTTTGTTGTTACTATCGTCTTACTCTAAATGTTAGCTAGTTTTGTTGTTGTTGATATTATTGTCAATATATTTTGATATTTAATAGAGATGGCTGCGTGAGTGGCGTTTGATCACCTATGTTCACGAGGGTGACCAATTTACCAGAAAAGAATAAAAATTAACACTCAATTCCAGTGAAAAAATAGGACTTTCTAATAATTTACCAAATTCACGTGATGGTTTTACATCTTATACTAATTTGCCCGTGCTGACTATCGTAATTCATAAATAATAATGTTTGCGAATAAACTGTTTTACGCGCCCATCTCTATTGCCGTTATTTTTGTGCTTGTTTTTATGTTTTGTTTTACAGTGGCTGTTTTAAAATATGTCTAGACCACTATACGATACCCTATACCATGCGTTTAGAGACTCTATCTCTCAGGCCCAACTAACTGGATATAGAAAATAAGCATAAACCAAATTTGAGTGGGATTTTTATTAATTTTTTTGGCTGCAGATATGAAAAAGTTCATATCGGATGCTATATCTATATGGGGACTAGGCCCAAAAATGGACCGATCGTGATCATGTTTGGTAAAGTCTCTTGTATTTTGCAAAAATATATACAAACAAAATTTGAGAAGAATCAGTGCAATATTTTTGTTTTTTGATAGATTTAGGTGAAGATCGGGATTCAGTTCTATATGGGGCCTATGACTAAGAGTTGTCCCATAGGGATCATTTTTGGACTACTGATTAATGGATGTAATAAACACATACAAACCCAATTTGACTAAGATTTATATGATAATTTGGATCTTATGGCTTTCTATGGGGGCTAGGTCTGAACATGGACCGATTCTCACCAATTTCAATAGCGTTCATCCTATGGCCGATAAAAGCTTATATACCAAATTTCATCAAAATATATTCATTTGATTACAAGCTTTACATGGACACACAGGCGGACGGACGGACGGACGGACATCGTTAAATCGAATCATATAGTGATTCTGAGTCGATCGGTATAACTAAAGATGGGTCTAGGTCAAATATTTTTGGTTGTTACAAACAGCAGCACAAAGTCATTATACCCAAACCACATAGAGGTATAGGGTATAAATACATTTGGTTCTTACCCAAATGAAAAAGATCGCTTAATTTTGCGACCAAGTTCCCATATAAATATATCATTCGGTACTAATAATAATCCCACTTAAATTTGGGTTATGCTCATTTTCTATACCCAATTAGTTGGAACTGAGACACTCTCTATGAACGCATAGTATAGGGTATCATCTAGTACATACCAACAATAATTTTCTAACTTGATTTTATTATATTTTGGTGCTGTGTAGGTATGAAATATGAATATTTGCATGAAATATGTAAATTATTTAATGACAATTTAATAAATTAAAAGATGATGACTTTTAAAATAAAAAATTACAAATTGAAAAAATTTATATTGAAAAGCCGAAAAATCCAGGGATTTTAATTTATAAAACCCCAAAGCCCGGGATCCCGATTGGCATCCTTAGTGCAGAGTTAGAATTTAATTTGCTATATTAACAAGGTATTAGTAGAGAGTGTAATTTTATTTTAAAATGTCGAATTAAACTTAAGATTTCCATCTGTTTTAAATTCTTCTTCTTATAACTAAATCCCAATTTAGAACGATAGAGGAGAATCGGTTTAGTTTTTTCATTGCATATACCGTCTGCCAAACATTCGTTATTTTGGATAATTGTTGTATTTGACCTTGACCGAATTATATAAAATTAATATGCCATTGCAGGACTATGAATAGCTTAAAAAACTAACTAGCAAACAGAATTGCTTCCGAAAAAATGATTACAACCCTAATACAAAAGACAATACACATATACATACGGGTATGTATATAAATCTAGAAATACCCGAAAGACACATCTAATTTAATGACATTACACTTTTCCATATCCATAGCAACCTCAGGTCTGCTGTATAATAGTCTGTGTTAAATCTGAAATGTTTGCAATACAAATATTATCATGTTTGCAGTGTGTATAAGTGGTCAATGTGCCTCGCCTGGTTAAGTTCCTAGCTCCAAACTTTTGAAGAAGTAGTTTTTTTTTTTATTATTACAAGCACATTTCATACATTTTTTTTATTTGATTTGCTTGTGTACTGGTGTATCTTTCCGTTTTCTCACTCAAACTAGCTCGTGCCAGTGTGTCTGGTAGTATCTGCTATAAACCAGATAAATTCGCTTTCGAAAGAGTCTTGTAAGTGTATGGCTTTGGTTTGTATTTTATTTCTTTTAAATATAAGTAACGAAGAAAAGTGACATACATACAAATGGAACTTTAAGAAATATTGCCTTTGCTACGTTGCATTGAGTTGGCCAGATACGTTTACGTTGTAGTAAATAAACTTGCCCAGAACATTAAGTTGTAGTTGTCAATGGCTGTAATATACAGAATAATAATGACGAAAAAGAGTTAGAATTTTAAAAATACAGTTATATAAAATTTGCGTATGTTAACTTTGGTTATCAGGAATTTGTTTTAACTAAAATTGATTGCATATCATATGCATCATATGATATAACAAGAACATTTAGGGGGGGTAAGGTTTTAGAACCTTTTTTGCATTTTTTTTTCTGAATGTACAACATATGTCGAGAGTGTTGTGTCAAAATTTCAATAAACTGGAGCAAAGCGTTTTAAACGACCGGCCACATACGGTATATCGTATATAAATCAGTTTTTAAAAAACTTTAAATCGCTGTTCTCGCAAATAACATGAACATCGAAACTCAAAATCTACTTGACCGATTCTTTTGAAATTTTATACACTATTTCTACATATAAATCACCAGGTAATCGCGACCATTTCTTCCCCGTTTTTTAAAAATAAATTCACCGAAATTTAATAGCAGAAATCGTGTTTTTAACTTCAAAATGCTGCCAAAAATAAAAAATCAAGTAAGAAAATTATAGTCGGTGATACCCTATACCATGCGTTTAGAGACCCTATCTCATAGGCCCAACTAACTGGACATAGAAAATAAACATAAACCAAATTTGAGTGGGATTTTTATTAATTTTTTTGGCTGCAGATATGGGGACTAGGCCAAAAATGGACCAATTCTTACTATGTTTGGTAAAGTCTCTAGTATTTTGCAAAAATATATACAAACAAAATTTGAGAAGAATCAGTGCAATATTTTTGTTTTTTGATAGATTTAAGTGAAGATCGGGAAGCAGCTGTATATGGGGCCTATGATTAAGAGTTGTCCCAAAGAGATCATTTGTGAACTGCTCCTTAAAGGATGTAATAAACGCATACAAACCCAATTTGAGTAAGATCTGTATGACAATTTGGATCTTATGGCGTTCATCCTATGGCCGATAAAATCTTATATACCAAATTTCATCAAAATATATTCATACTTGCGACCTGAAGTTTGATTACAAGGTTTACATGGACACACAGACGGACGGACGGACGGACATCGCTAAATCGACTCAGAAAGTGATTCTGAGTCGATCGGTATAATAAAAGTTGGGTCTAGGTCAAATATTTTTGGTAGTTACAAAGAGCAGCACAAAGTCATTATACCCAAACCACATAGTGGTATTGGGTCTAAAAACTTCTGTCAAAGTTTATTGTGAAGTCTTGTAAACGGGTTATGAACTCGAACCTACATTTGAATATATTGTAAATTTGGCAATTTGGGAATCAAAGCAACTGCTGACATCTTAGTACATGCTTACAGTATCAGTTTCGTGTCATGATGTATCTTGTTTACAAAACTGAAAATTTACTACTACCGAAGCCATTAAATAAATAAATTTAGCTACTAATATTAAGTAACAGAGTTAATTAAAAACTAATTTTTCTGTGGTGGCACCTCGAATGCAGTTATATTGTCAG